>SJYQ01006674.1:0-53333 GCA_006410935.1 Redunca redunca
GATGCCTGTGCCCCATCCATTCTCACAGTGCCTTTTTCCTACCTTACTCTTTTTCTCTCATGCATCCTCACCTCACCAATCTTGGTAACATTGATTACGATATAAACCTTTCTTCCATCTTAATTCTGCCCTTCTTCCAGTCTCCTGTGCATCTAATTCCAGGGGCATATGAATGACCATGCACTTTCTCCTTCCTACACAGCCTGGCCAACCAAACCTCATTGGTTTGTCGAAAGAGCTGCACTCTTCTGATAATAGATCACTAAGGTCACAGTCCTTTAGGTAGCCAGGAGAGAGTTCTTGGAAGTCCTTCTGAATCCATCTAGCCATGTCTCCTTGACACAGTCTCTTCTGTTTATGAAGCTGCTTGTTGTATATACTCTCAGAGTAGAACACTTCGATTGTCAGCCTTGAGGTAGCCCCATTGTTTTCCAAACCCTGGGAGGACTTTCCAGTTCTCTGCCATCAGGAGACTGGATGGTAAGTAGCAACATGTGACATGAAAGATCCACGTTCAGTCTGTTCTGTGGGTCACTGAATTCTCTGATCCCATATAATAATATACGTATTGGCTGTATAGCAATAAATTCAGCAGAGGGCAAAATTAGAGTTAAGGAAGAGGTAAATCTTAGGGTCTGCAAATTCTGTGAATTGATTTTTTTTAAAGGCGCTTTTGCTTTAGGTTTGTTTAATCTCTCAGGCTAGAATGCATTCTGCCTTGGATATTAGTTATTCCTGCTCCACTCTTCTCACCTAACACCCATCCTCCACCCCCAACTGTGATTTCCTTAAGAACAGAGGCTGGGTTTTCTTATCTTCTGTCATCTTAATCTTGTCCCTCATATGTAGCAGGTAGTCAGTAAACACTTACTGGATTGAACAGGCTCATTCAGAAATTCTGCCTCAGATACAAACAAGTGAAAACAGCTCATGTCTACATCTATTTTGTAGCTACAAACCCTTCTCCCCAAATCCCTCCAAACATGATAAGTGGCAAGTTCCTTGATTTAAACAGTCTGGAATTTAGATACTTCCTTTTTCAGTCATTGCTTTGGTGAGAGAATGGGTGTAAGTGCTTTTTTTTTAACTGTATTTCTGGTAAGACTAGAGAAGTTGGTTGATACAGTTGCTAGAATACAGTGTTAATAAGACCAGAGTGTGCCATATGTAGATCAGTTCTCAAGAAAACAGCTTCATGAAATATTTAGTGGGGATTGCAGAGACAGAGAATAGAAGAAACCAAATTGACATAATGTTAGTAATTGTTGAATTTGGATAATGGGTTCATGGAGTTCATTATACTGTTCTTTCTACTATTCTGCATGTTTGAAATCCATAATAAAGAGTTTGAGAAAGGAGAAGAGGACAGCTAGGTGAACACGTGCAAGTTTAGCACTGTTCCTTGAAAGATATCTCAAAGCAGATGAGTTGCTGTTAAACTGAGTCAGTACTACTATCTAGTCCCAACCTATTTTTGACCTCTTCTGTTTATGAGCTATCAGGAAGCCAAAGCCAAAAATTAGCACTATGCAGAATTGTACCATCCTGGCAACAAGCACCTGTTTCCCTGGTCCTGCCTTGCTTTCCAGCCCAGACCTGGTGTAGTAAGGGACTGGGCTGGACCTAAGAAGAAGGAGAAGCTGTGCGGGGAGTGAGGGAGAGGTCAGAGCTCAACCAGGGTCTTCCCCTTCTGGCCTGAACACTTTAGATCACTGGGAGATTCTAAAGGTAAGGATGTTCATTCATTCATTCATTTACTCATTCATTCATTCCACTAATGTTGGCTGAATATCTGCTAGAAGCTAGGTACTTTTCTAGTACCAGGGATAGAGTAGTGAATAAAACAAAGCTCCAGGATTTAAGTAGCTCACCTGTTGGGATGAAGCAGAAGCACATGATAAACAAGTAAAATATATATGGAGAAAATTAAGCAGAGAAGGAAGATAAAGAGTACCAGAAGTCAGGGTATTAAATTTTATTAGGGTGGTCAAGGAAGGTCTCACTGAAAGGGTAGCATCTAAGCAAAGACCCAAAGGAAGGTAAGGGGTGAGCCAGGCATTTATCTGAGGGAAGTGTATTCCCTCTGCTGTCAGAGAGCAAGTGCAGAGGCCCTGAGGCAAGAGTGTGCCTCATTTGTTCAGGAGGCGTGAGGACACCAGTCATTACGGCTGCAGGAGGGTGAGAGAGGAGAAACACAGCAAGAGATGTGGGTGGCAGGAGATTTGTGGTAAATCGTATTGGCCTTATAGGCCCCTGGATTTCTTATGAATTGTGAGTGAGATGGGAGCCATTGGAGGGTTCGAGGCACATAAGTGACATGATCTGACATAAAGGATCATTCTGGCTGCTATGTTGAGAATAAGCTGTAGTGGACAAGAGTGGAAGGAAGGAAACTGATTAGGGAACTACTGCTATAGTCCAGGCAAGAAAAGTGGGTAGCTCGGACCTGAAGTAAAAAGCCGAAGCATGAGAAGTGCTTGAATTCTGGATATGTTTTGAAAGAGGAGCCAGTAGGATTTGCTGAAGGATTGGAAGTGGCATGCAAAAGAAACAGAGAAGTTGAGGATTGCTCCGTCACTTTTGGCCCAAGCAGTCTAACAGTGGAGTTCCCATTTACTGAAAAGGGGGAGCCTGGAAGAAGGGCACACGGTGAGGAAGGGAGCTATGGGGCTCACTTTTGAATATGTCAAATTTGAGATGTTTGGGGACATGGAAATATTGAGTAAGCAGCTAGATACACAAGTCTCTTCGACTTGTTAGTGAACGTCTGCCCTTCTGGGAACTGAAAGAACACTGTTACCAGGCCAGGGACAAAGGCGTAGAGTGGAAGAACACTGACGGCTCTGGTGTGAGACTCAGCTCTGCCCCCAGGTAGCCATGTGATCCTCTGGGGACTCCTCTGGCAGCTCTGGCCTCTGTCTCTTCGTTTGCAGAATGACTGCTTTAGACTAGAAATGAGCTGTCTTCTCAGCCCCTCCCGCTGTGAGAGCTGATGAAGCAATGCTTAGAGCAAGTGAGATAATGTATCTGTATATCTGAGAGCATGTTGGAAACTGCTGAGCTCTACACAGGGTAATGTTATTGGTGCTGAGTCCTCCCTTCCTTCACTAAAGCAATACCCAGTGAATGCCTGCCATGTTCTGGGCTCTGGATGCAGAGATCCAATGACAGGGAGATATATCTGTGCCCTCATGGAACACTGCAGACAAGCCGCCTGGTGTAGTAACTTCATTGCTGAGTGCGGAAGAAGTGGCTGGGGTCTTGACGGTCGGTCTAGTGTGGTGTTGGCCAGGGAAATCTTGTTCTTGAACTGGGTCTGGGAGAAAACTTTGTGGCTGTCATAGATGAGGCAAGGTGGTAATTCAAGTGAGGAAAAAAATGGGCATCCATCTGGGGCTGAAGAAAGAGCTGGGATGGTGGGGTTCAGATCCTTTCCTCTTCCATTCCTTCACTCAGCATTTACTCTTCTGCCAGGAACTTCTTCTAGGGAGCTTATGTCTTTGCGGTAGATGAAGGTTTCAAAGCCAATCTCAGAAGTTTCAATCAGATCTGATACACAATAAGTGGAGCTGATTTAGGATTCAAATTTGAGCTAAAGAGCTCAGTTAGCTATGTGACCTAGTAGTGTTATTCATTTAGTATCTGTGGGCACATTCTTTGTAAGGTGCTAATTAAGCCAAAATGCTTGCTCTCTAAGAACTTGAATTATAAGCAGTTTAACAGTAAGTAGGAGTGTGTTATTTTCATCCCCAAAGAGTTAAGTTTGAGGGAAAAATAACTGGCAGAGTAATCCCTTCACTGCATCTGGAAGCACAAACATCTTATCCTGTATCATTTAGATGTTTATGTTTCTATTTAAGGAGAGTCTCTGACCAACTAAACAAGAATATAAAATATAAGAACTTTGGCAGTCCAGTGGTCAGGACAGGTTAGGACTCTGTGCTTCCGTTGCAGGGGGCACAGGTTCAATTCCTGGTCAGGGAACTAAGATCCTGCATTCTGTATGCCTTGTGGCACAGAGAATAATAATATTTTTTTAAAATACAAGATACAGCCCATCTCCAGAGAAGGCAATGGCAACCCACTACAGTACTCTTGCCTGGCAAATCCCATGGACAGAGGAGCCTGGTAGGGTGCGGTCCATGGCATCCCTAGGAGTCGGACATGACTGAGCGACTTCACTTTCACTTTTCACTTTCATGCATTGGAGACAGAAATGGCAACCCACTCCTGCATTCCTGCCTGGAGAATCCCAGGGACAGAGGAGTCTGGTGGGCTGCCGCTATGGGGTCACACAGAGTCAGACACTACTGAAGCGACTTAGCAGCAGCAGCAGCAGCATAGCCCATCTTAATGAACAGGATCCCTGGAGAAGGGAATGGCAACCCATTCCAGTATTCTTGCCTGGAGAATCCTATGGACAGAGGAACATGGCAGGCTATAGTCCATAGGGTCCCAAAGAATCAGACACGACTGAGCGACTAACACTTTCAACTTTGAATGAACAGGTCACTCACAAAATGAGAGTGGGTATGTAACCAGCATCTTGTGCAAGTAGCCCTTGTTTTGTGTCCTGTCTTTTTCTGGGATGAATGTTAGACCTCACCGCCTGAACCTTTTCTGGTGGGGTTAAGCACTGACAGATTGTTCTCTGGAGAACCTGCAGCCCCTATGGTGCCATCAGCAATGCACACTTGCGCCCGCCTCTCCTGGCCTTGCCAACATCGATGGTTGGATATTTCTTTTTTTTTTTAATTAATAGACTATTTCTTAGAGCAGTTTTAGGTTTATAGAAAAACTAAACAGAAAGTACAGACAGTCCCTGTATACTTCCTTTTTATGCACCCCTACCCTAACCCTCCCAGTTTCCCCCAGTTAGCACCTTACATTGGTGGGGTATATCTGGTACAATTGATGAACCGATGTGGAGGCATTATTATTAACTAAGTCTATAGTTTACATTATGGCTCACTCTTTGTGTTGTACCCTCTGTACACTCTGTACCATTACAGACTTATGCAGAATAGTTTCACTGCTCTAAAAATGTCTTATGTTCTGCCTATTCATCCTTCCCCTCCTTCCCCTGCACCCTTGACAACCACTGATCATTTCACTGTCTCTTTAAGTTTTTTCTTCTCCAGAATATCATATCATTAGAATGATACTGTATGTCACCTTTTCAGACTGACTTCTTTGACTTAGCAAAGTGCATTTTAAGGTTCCTCTATGTCTTTTCATGACTTAATAACTTTTCTTTTTATTGCTGAATAATGTTCCATAGTATGAATGTACCACAGTTTGTTTATTGAAGGATGTCCTAATTGCTTCCAGTTTGGGGCAATTATGAATAAAGCTGCTATAAACAGCCATGTGCAGGTTTTTCTGTAGACATAAGTTTTCAACTCATTTGGGTAAATACCTAGGAATAGGATTTCTGGATCTTATTGTAAGAATATATTTAGCTTTGTAAGAAACTGCCAAACTGTCTTCCAGAGTACCATTTTCCTATGCCATTTTGCATTCCCACCAGCATTTGGAGTTTTCAGTGTTTTGGATTTTCAGCTCCTGTAATAGATGTGTAGTGATATGTCATTGTTTATTGGCTGTGAATACTTTCACTTTGATTTTTGGTAATTCAATAAGTATAATATCATCATGATGATTGTTTCTTGTTCTTTAATTACAAATGAGAATGAACTGTTTTTGTGTGTTGTTTACTTAATATTAGTGTTTTTTTGCTTATGTGGATTCATATTGTAGCCTTATTTGTCCAAGGGAAATTTGGTATTATTCTTGGAGGTTTATAAGTGTCTGCCGTGGATTTTCTCCGCCTAGTTTTCTTTTATTGTGGTAAAATACACAGAACATAAAATTGGCCATCTTATCCATTTTTAAGTGTACAGTTCAGTTACATGTGTTTTTTTATTTTATTTTATTGGAGTATAGTTGATTACAATGTTGTGTTAGTTTCTGCCGAACGACAAAGTGAATCAGTTATACATGTGCATATATCTGCACTTTTTTAGATTCTTTTCCCGCACAGGTCATTACAGATTATTAGTTCCCTGTGCTGTACAGTAAGTCCTTATTAGTTATTTATAAGTTACATGTGTTTTTAATATCATGCCTTATATTTTATTTCTTTACTATTTCCCCCTAATGCTGAGGGTTTTTTTAAAGCCAACTCTTCTGACTTAGATTTCTTATGCTTCAAAGGGCCAAAACTACCTCCTCTTCCTGTTTGAGATCTGGATATTATTCCATTTTAATTAACTGATAATATAAATTTAACCTTTTTGTCCCAGAGTGGTTTTAAATAACATGTTTCTAAATAACTATGATGATCCAGTCCCTTCTGAAACTGTCAAATAGCCCTTCTCAAGCACACATTGACCCCAAGCTGAATTCCAATAACAATTCAAATGTAACCTCCTCATGTCTGTATTAATTTGTTTGTTGATATAAAGTGATATCTTTAGGATAACCCTTCCAAATTGCCTTTTTTCCTGGACTTTTCTTTTCATGGACTAAAGGTGAGTTTGAAACTAAGCCATGATTGCTCTGTTGAGTGTTTACAAACTAAGGTGTTAAATTCACTTAAACATTTGTCTGAAAATTTGATTTTTAAGTTATCTGTTTTAGTTTAAATGAATGTCATTCTGCAGTAAAGGAGACTGTATTTTCATTGGCTTTTTTGGAATTAAAAATAATCCATTTTGCCCACCCTTTTCTGTGACTAATTCAAACCTGTAAAATTGCAGTAGCCAAATAGGAACCATACTAAAAAGCACTTTGGGCTTTTAACATCAGCGTGTCTTTTGGAAAGAGATGTTTAGCTGGTGTTTTAAATGTGTTTCTGTTATTAATTTCCTGTTTTCTCTTTAGTTTTTGGAAACCCACAGAACCAAGCCTGTTTCACTACGGGTTTTGTGTGTGCATTGAAGTCTTTTTCTATAATAACAAATACTGAATCATTTTACTACAGCCCTTCCAAATCTGCTTCTTATTTGTTTGCCACTTGACTCCCTCAGTCTTTGTCCCTCCCAACCTAATGTCGCTTTGTCCTTTCTGAGAAGTTTTCTGTATTTCCACATTAGTAATTATTTGAGTGAAAATTGTCATTTTTTCCTCAAAGTTGAACATTTCTCTGTTTCCAAGCAAACGTTTTCTTTTTTTGGTTCCTCGGTACCCTCTGGGCTGACAGAGTCCAGAAACCCTTATTTCAAATGTTCCCAGAATTTGGGTTAGCAGAAAATGATAGGCTAGCAAACAGGTGCCTATCGTCCAGGCGAAGCCCAGTTTAGGTGTGAATCAGATTAGATCTGAACCATGACGTAGTGGAGAAGCACGTGGCTACTCTGATTTCCCATCTGTCATACCTCTTATTTTTCTGCTTTGAGGAGACCATTTAAGCCCATCTTTCTTCACAGAGAAAGATTCAGGGTATCTAAAAAGTTTTTCTAAGTGTTATCTCACTGATAACTCTATGTTTTTTACAAGAGGAAACACATTTATATATTATGAAGTCATAGAGCTGTTTCCTGCACCAGAACTAACAATAGGTTCAGTTCATTTAAAAATGTAACAAACAGGAACTGGACTTGCTGCAAATTCTGGGTGTGTCAGTCTCCCTTTTCATCCCTACCTTTTGTCATGGCTCTTATTCCTCACCACACCTCCCTCTAGACTAGCTCTCTATTCGGCTCAGGTCATTAGGGAGCTGGTAAAAATTACACCCTCCAAAAAGAAAACATAGCAGCTACTGCTCCTCCACCCCCAGCTCCCCCCTGCCCTTTGTCAGAGGGCCACAGGAGGTACAAATCTGAAATGTCCAGTACAGGCAGGAACTGCTCAGACCCAGCCATCCTCAAGCAGTGGCAAGCCTTCTTTGGCTTTGCCGATGTCCCTGCAGTAGTACCCGGGTAGTACTGGCACAGGAGGCTTCGGAGTTGACCATTGTTTAACAAAAGAAAGGGAGAAAAGTGGCAATCAGACACTTGTATGTGCCTGGCAGCCAAGAAGCAACTTCTCACCATCCACAGACAGGCACTGTTGGAAGATGGATTCAGCCATCCGGAAGGGCTAGAGAGCAAGAGGGGACTGTTTTATTAAAGGTTTATGTTATGAGGCTTAAGGAGGAAAACTGAATATTTAGCCTGGACATGAGAACATGTAAAAGAGTGGGGATTTGTTTTCTTTGAGTCTAAAAAGCGTTATTTTGGGAAATGTGGCTGCTAGCTGTTCCCTCCTTCTATGTGGTCAGGTTGAGAAGAACCAGGATTAAGTTGCAGTAGGTGAGGTGAAAGTTAAACAACCAGTATTCAAGTGTTCTAAGAGCTGATGTTGTGTTGCAGTGGATTAGCAAAAGGAGGAAATAAACCAGATATTAAGAGGTATGGACTCCAGGGCCAGCCAGCCTGGCTTAGATCCTGGCTTCAGCACTAACTTGTTCTAGGACCTTGAGCAAATTACTCCGCCTCTAAGCTTCAGTCACCTCAGCTGTAAAATGGGGATAGTGTACTCACTTCCTCATAGGATTGTTTTTAAGATTAAAAGAGATAGTATAGAGTACTTTAAACAGCAGCTGACACGTATTAAGGGCTGTATATTTAATAAGTGTAATTACATGAACAGTGGCAGGGATTTTAGGGTCATTTGGGCCAACAGTTCATTTTATAGATTAAGAGGCAATAACAGGAGGTGAAATTGAGGTTACAAGCCTTTCTGCAGATCCCAGGCTGTTGTCAGTACTCCTAGCTGTTACAGAAATACTCATTGCTTCAAAAGCATATCTCTTAAGTTCCCCTTTTATCCCCTTCCCTAGAGCCAGCATTTTTCGAGTAATTCCTGTGTGCCTTCTCTGTGCTAAATGCTGATGTATGTGACCTCATTTCATCCTGACAGTAACAGGTGACGAAGATGCCACGGTTATCCTCATTTTGTTTTTAAGATGTATCATCTAAATTTCAGAGAGGTCCAGTTACTTTCCAAGGACACACAGCTTGAAAGAGGCCAAGTCTAAATTAGAACCAAGACTGACAGCAGAGCCTGTGTTGTTAACCATGGCACGGATTTTCCTCAGAAAAATCTCAGTAGAATACAGATGAGCTAAGTTAAACCAACCATTGCCTCAGCAGCCACAGGGCCCAGCCATAAAGATCTGAGGCCGTTTTGTAATCCCTTTTCAACCTGTAGTCTGCTTTGTTTTCAGACATAGGTCTCTTGAGTGTATTACTTCTGATGCAGTGCTGTTAATATGAAAACAGTTCACCAAAAGAACTTCTCTCCCTGGTTAAGAGAATGAAAGTCGAAGGTCCTAGAGCAGTCCAGAAGAGGCCAGGCCCAGGGCTTTCATGAGGAGGGACCATGTTGGGGGTCATCAGGACTCTGGGCAACACTGGGGTCAGTGCCAGGATCCGAGTAGACCAGAAAAGATGAGGCATATATCGGAATTCCCACCTAGACCAATGGTTCCTTACCTCCTTCAACCCCTGTAAGACTCCGATGACAGTCATGACTCTCCCCTCTTCAGAAAAATGTGCAAGCTCACACACCAAAAACGTGTGGCTTCAGGGTTCATAAACTCCAGCTAAAAACCTCCGTACTAGGCAGCAGAGTAGACTGCTTAGGAGCACTGCTCTGGTGCCAGGTGGCCTGGATTCAAATCCTTTTCTTTCACTCACTAGCTGTGCAACCTTGAGTAGAGCTTCAACTCCCTCAACTGTAAAATGAGGATAATAATAGTATTTAATTAAAGGGTCATTACGAGGATTAAACAGGTTACCAAATTTAAACGCCTAGCACATGGTTAGCTCCCTGGCCATAATCCCTCTCAGTGGCAGTAGCATTGCTGTCCCTAGAGCTTAGCCCATTCAGTTAATGTTTATGGACAGAAGGAATGAATCATTCTAGTGGAGATGCCAAGTCTAACATAGAACGTCCCCACCAGTGTGTCACAAAGGGGCTATAGTTATGTCAGGGTCCTTACCCACTCAGCCCTTTGAACTGCCAAAGCTCTAGCTGGTTGCTCATGACTTCAAGCACCAGCACCCAAAGTGTGACAGACAAATGTCCTCTCTGGGTACCCTAATGTGGTAACAGGCTGGGCAGCACTGATGGAGAAGATGAGCCGGCAGCTAGTAAGATCCAGTAGGCCATGCAGACTTCGAGTCCAGGAGAATGCTATGGATGGGTGGCAACGAGGACCTTGCCCTGGAGCAGGGCTCCAGTACACTCCATCCCACAGCAGACGCACAGTGAGCGCTGCCAGTCGGACGCGTCAGTGCTTCCCTGCTACAAGGACCAGCAAGTCAGAGCTCGAGGGTTTGTGGAGAGCCCGCAGTGAACCAGGAACCAGGTTTGGAGCCCAAAGTCTTGTGTAGGCAACGCGTGTTAAAGAGGAGGAGATAGGTATGTGACCCTGGGACTGAGTGCCAGGAAAACGTGCTGGCCAGGGCTGCTGGGATTTCTGAGGGGACCAGCCTTGCCTGCAAGGTGAATGAATTCTTAGGGTGATGGGAAGCCACTGAAGAGTTTTAATCACAGAAGTAGTAGTTTAGATTTGTACTTTAAAAACAAAAAAGGCATTCTGACACAAAATTTGAGTGAGAAACAGGCAAGAATTTATTGACACATATTAGGAGGTTCTTACATTAGTCAACAGGTGAGGTGATACTCAGCTGGAATTAGGTACCTTGACTTTCTTGTCTGTCTTTTAATTATTTAAATTGAGGTATAATTGACAGGCAACATTATATTCATTTCAGGTGTACAACATGAGGCAGTGTCTGTATATTGTGAAATGATCACCACGGTCAATTTAGTTAACAGCCAGCACCATATGCAGTTACAGAATTTTTTTCTTGTGATAAAACTTTTAGATTTTATTCTCTTCGCAGCTTTCAAATATGCAATACAGTTTTATTAACTGTAGTCATCACGCTGTACCTTACATCCCCCGGGACTTATTTTATAACTGGAAGTTTTTTTCACTCCCTTTACTCATTTTACCTACCCCCAACTCCTGCCTTTGGCAGTCACCAATCGGTTCTCTATATCTATGAATCTATTTTTTTAAGGATTCCACATATAAATGAGATCATACGGTGCTTATTTTTTCTCTGCCTGACTTATTTCACTTAGCGTAATGTCCTCAAGGTGCATCCATGTTGTTGAAATGGCAAGATTCCATTCTTTTTGTGGCTGAATAATATTCAGTCTGTATGTGTGTGTGTGTGTGTCTCTCTCTCCCTGGGATTCTCCAGGCAAGATCACTGGAGTGGGGTGCCATTTCCTTCTCCAGTGCATGAAAGTGAAGTCGCTCAGTTGTGTCCGACTTTTAGCGACGCCATGGACTGCAGCCTACCAGGCTCCCCCGTCCGTGGGATTTTCCAGGCAAGAGTACTGGAGTGGGGTGCCATTGCCTTCTCTGGTGTGTGTGTGTAGCTCTTTGTTTATCCATTCACCTGTCAGTGGACACTTAGATTGTTTCCATGTCTTGGCTATTGTAGATAATGCTGCAATGAATATGGAAGTGCGTATATCTTTTCAAGTTAAGATTTTTGTTTTCTTTGGATAAATGGACAGAAGTGGGATTGCTCGATCAAATGGTAATTCTACTTTAAATATTTTGAGGAATCTCTATACTGTTTTCTATAGTAGCTACACGAATTTACATTCCCACCAATAGCACACAGGGTTCCCTTTTCTCCACATCCTTGCCAAAACTTATTTTTTCTTGTCTTTTTGGTAATAAAATATTCTGATAGATATGAGGTGATATCTCATTATGGTTTTGATTTGCATTCCACTGGTGATTAGGGGTGTTGAGCATCTTTTCATGTACCTACTGGCCATAGAAAGCTGTCTGTTCATATCATCTGCGTGTTTTTTCAGTTGGAGTATTTGGCTTTTTGCTACTGAGTCATTTGAGTTCTTTGTGTATTTTGCATATTAGCCCCTTATCAGATACAGGATTTGCAAATATTTTTCCCATTAATAGGTTGCTTTTTCATTTTATTGATGGTTTCCTTTGCTGTGCAGAAACTTTTTAGTTTTTTTAGTCCCAATTGTTTGTTTCCTCTGCTTTTGGTGACAAATTCCACAAAGAAATCATTGCCAAGACTGGTGTCAAAGAGCTTACCATCTATGTTTTCTTCTAGGAGCTTTATGGTTTCAGGTTTTAAATTCAAGTCTTTAATCCATTTGAATTAATTTTGTGTATGGTATAAGATGGTGGTATTCCTAGACTTCTGAGGATAAAGGAGGAATCAAGAATGACCCCACTGGGAATCCCGTAGTGGTCCAGTGGTTAGGACTCTGTGCTTTCATTGCAGAGGGGCTAGGATCAATCCCCGGTCAAGCAACTGAGATCCTGCAAGCTTCATGGCCCCCCCAGAAAGAATGACCCCACTGATTCTGGGTGAACAGATGGATCTGAGCACAGGAGAGATGTCAGAATGGTCACAGAGAACCAGCAACAGCGGAGTTGGCCTTCTGCCTTCAGTGGGTCTCCCTTCTAGGGGAGCGGATTTAAAAATGGGTTTTATAAACAACTGACTTGTTTATTTACTGATTTGTTTGGCTGCACTAGGTCTTGGCTGCGGTATGCAGGATCTTCCGTTGTGGCATGTGGTTTCTAGTTCCCTGACCAGGGTTCAAACCCCTGCCCTGTGCTTTGGGAGCACAGAGTCTTAGCCTCTGGCCTAGCAGGGAAGTCCCTGAAAGTGGGTTTTGATTAATGAAATCTTACTTTACAACCAGTTTGGCTGGCATGTTTCTCTTGAATGCTCAGTCTTCAGAATTCTTAAATGTGTATATTTCGAACTCTCTTAATAAAAGCCAATATAGTTCTCTACTTTGAAGAATTCATCTCTTTTTCTTCTTCTTGGCTGGCCTCATTCACTCTCCCTGTGTGTCCTTGCAGCAGGAGGAAGCCATGCAGCTCATAATATGACACTGTCCATTTTCTCAGATTTGTGACGCAAAAGGAAATCTCTAACCTCAGCTGTGGCTCCGGTGCTGGGAAGAAGCCAACTTCATGTCTGAGTACACGGGCAGGAGTTTGCCATGGAGAGCTTGGGGCTGCAGCCGGTGACCCTCAGTGATGGGACGACGGCCTATGTCCAGCAAGCTGTCAAAGGTATTTCTGCGGACCACAGAATCCTGCCCTGTCCCAGTCCAAGAGTCTCATGACCACCCTGCCCTCTTGCCTGCTTGCCACAACTTGCTCTGCATGAGAATATCTCAAGGTGATTGATGAAAAAGTAACTCTAAAATATAGTGCCACCTAGGGAGGCTAGAAAATCAGATTAGCCTAGCTACAGGAGCCAAGATTCCCTTATGTGTGGTAAGAGGTTCATAAATATTTCTGGCATGGATGAACACAGTGCTGCTTGTGACTTCCTGCTTTTCAAATATTCCCTATCCAGTTTTCTCAGTTCTTTCTAGAAGCAGTTCATTTTAATTTAAGCAAGTTTAAGCAATCAAACTATCTTCCGAGTATGTACAACATACTCTTTAGGTTCAGGGTAGGGGGCCCCACTAGGATGACCAGAAGAAATGTACAGGGTTTAGTTAATGTATAGTTAAATTTTAATTACAGATAAACAATGAATAATTTTCTAGTGTAAGTATGTTCCAAATACTGCATGAGAAAGCTATGTATAAACATAAGATTAAATACTAAAAGCAATAACATAGTAACACCAAATACTAAAAAAAAAAAACCCTTCACTGTTTATCTGCAATTCAGATGTACCTGAAATTCAAATTCTCAAGGAACTTAAATTCAAGGGGGCATGGAGTCAGAAGAGAGCATTGTTGAAGAGCAGGGCCTTCTGGCCAGGACACTCACTGTCCTGACAAGCTCCTTCTTTTCGCCAGCATTTACAGGCACGCCAGATGGCATGCGTGTCTTTCTTGGACAGCACTGGCCAAACACTGCCTCGTTCCTTCTCTTTATTTTGCCTTTTCTGCACTCTGTGAGCACCGCCATCTTCATTTCTCCACTGTCATTGCAACATGGCCCTCCTTCATTTCAACACATTGTCAAAATGTATTTCAGGTCCCAAGCTTATAAATTGTTTGTTGATTTCATTTTAAATCGGCTGCTTCCTGATGACAACAAAGAGGCTCCTTAATAGCATCGATAGGCTCTTTCCATATGAGGATGTGTGGAGCTGGCTGGCTTTGTTTTCTTGAGAATGGACTTCTCTAGAACACTTGTGAAGCCTGCAGCCTTCCCATCAGAGGTCTTTGCCCTCTCACAGCAGTCTCAGTGGGATGGAAGAATTCAGGACCTGTCAATCGGGCTGCGTTTACCCTGTAGACCTGGGTATTCCCCTTGCCTCAGTCTTCTGTTACGAATTAATGGTTGAATGAATGAAAAAAAAAAAAGAGTGGCTATGCTTGGCCTTGGAAAGCCACTCTCTTTTCTCATGTCTTTCATTCTTATGTCTGGATGATCTCTTTACCTCTCCAACCTCCCCATTTATATCTTTCTCTTGTCACTCTTCCTGGCTCTGTTTTCTTCCTCCATGGTGCTATAGTGTGTCCTTACATGCATGCACACACACACTCACACCCAATAGATTTCATACTGCTTAGAATATGAGCTGGCCTTGAGGAACCAGAACTTCACCGTCTTGAAAGGCAGCTCTCTTGCAGGTGAGCTCCTCTGATACTCTCAACCAGTGCACTTTCGTCTCTGTCAGCAGGCAGCTCTGTCTGGGCCTAGCTTAGCCAGCCGGAAGCCCTAAAATGTTATGAGACTTACCTATAAACAGGGTAAGCATGAAATGTGTTATTCAAAGCTGACACTTTGGAGAGTGGAAGAACATGCTCTGAATAAAGGCACCGGGACCATTCCAGGCAAAACGGAACCTGCAGTCATCTCTGCAGTAGGGTATGAGGGCCCTGACGGTCAGCTTTTCTCCCCATTACCAGCACCCCATGCCTCTCCCCATTGTCGTCTCTGCTTGTTAGAAGAAGTTCTAGGTTGAGAATTTTCCCTTAATAACTCTTCTTGGTATCTTGTTTCCTGTCTTGCAGCAGTACCCACTCTCCTAGCAGAAGCTCTGCTAATACTTTCAGATCCCCAAGTACTAGTGTCCATGGCAGGGCAGCCTGCTGCTTGCTGGGCAGGAGGGAAGAGGGGGTTGCTCTCCCCTCATCTCAGCTGTGTTTCTCTCCTACTTCCTAGCTTTGTCCCCACCTTACCTACTCTGGCTGGGTTGTAGAACTGTTGGTTACAGACCCAAGAAAACTGAGTTTGGGGACAAGTTTGAACATTCTTCTGAGGGGTAGACATCAGCAGAGATGAGCCAGAAGTAACTGTCTGGTCTTGAAACTTGTAAGTAAATGAACAAAGAAACCACTTGTCTTTGAGTCTTCAGTCTCCCTTCTTCCCTTTCTCACTTCCTTTACCCCTTCTCCCTTTCAAACTCCTTGGACATAAGGAGAGGCCTATATAATTCTAATTCTAAATCTAAGAGCCTTTTGCTCTTAGGAGAGGAAACGGAGGCACAGAGAAGTTAAATAAGTTGTCTAAGATCACACAGCTATTAAGAGGTAGAGCTGAAATTCAAACCCCGGAGGTCTGGACTGGTTGTAGAGCCCTTTGCTTTTTGTGTGGGTGGGGCGTGCTGTGCTGGGCGTTTGTTGCTGCACAGGCTTTTCTCTGGCTGCAGCGAGTGGGGACTACTCTCTAGTTGCAGTGGCTTCTCTTGTTGCAGGGCTCTAGGGCACTCAGGCTTCAGAAGCTGCTGCATGTGGGCTCATTTGTGGCCCCTGGCTCTACAGCACAGGCTCAGTAGTTATGACACACGGGCTTAGTTGCTCCATGGCATGTGGGATCTTCCTGGACCAGGGATCAAACCTGTTTCTCCTGCATTGGCAGAGGGATTCTTTACCATTGAGCCACCAGGGAAGCCCCAGAGCCCATTGCTTTTAACCTGTAAGTTATACTGCCTTATCAGAGGGTCTTGGTCTTGGCATACTGCCCCGGTGGGAGACAAGGGAACATATTTTGATTTAGTTAATTTGAGTCAGATATGAATTTGGATCCATTTGGGGCCTTACCAGATTTCAGGGAATCCTTTGTTTGCCGTTTAGCTCAATCTCAGCAGCTACTGCCAGGTTGGAAGTGCCTGCTTTGTGTGGCCTGGGTAGAATAATAAATGAAGTTGCTCCTCCTGTGAGTGACGGAAGGAGAGTCTTGTGGGAGCTTAGGGTTCTTCATGGCAGGATGTCTCTACCTCGGTACCTCTGAGGCCCAGACCTGGGAGGCAAGGAGTGAGGTAACATGGCGAATGTCTAAACTGTGCTTAGACATGCAGACTATGCCTCCAACAGGCCTCTACTAAAGCAGGCAGGTGTTCTTCAGGCCTCTTCTGGGCCTGGCCTACTTCTCTCCATTTCTGCCCCCTCAGGAGACAAGCTTCTTGAAGGGCAAGTGATCCAGCTTGAGGATGGGACCACTGCATACATTCACCAAGTGACAGTGCAGAAAGGTGAGGGCATCCCAGGACACCCCTGCCACATGAGGGAGGCCAGGCAGCTTCCACTGAAGGAGCCCTGCTCCCTGACCCCAAGCTCCAGAGAAAGGCAGGCATTCCTCTCATTACAGAACCTCTTTCCTTTGAGGATGGACAACCCGTGCAGCTGGAAGATGGCAGCATGGCCTACATACACCGCACACCCAAAGGTGGGGTCACATTCCTCACGACTGGTAAGAAGGAAGGGAGGCAGAACTGGCTGTGGTTGGGAGATAGCATTGTGCACCCTGGGAGCTGGGGCAGAGACATGGAGCTGTGGGCCCCATGGTCACCTGGATTAGCAGGCACCCCTGCCTTTCCTGGCGTGGACTGCAGGAGCAGCTGCTTCTGCCTCTAGGAGCCTGAGCATGGGAGTCCATGGCCTGGCCCTGGCGGCTCTGGCTCCAGCACAGCCACAAAGTGTTAAGGCTGTAAATATGATCCAGTAATATCATCCAAAACCAGGACTACACACTTAAGTCACATTTTTTAAGAATGGAGCTTTTAAGGTACCGAAGAATAATGGTTTATTTTTTCTACAAGTAGTTTTTTGAGCAATTACTGCATGCCAGGCACTAGGTGTGGCGTACATAAAAGAGAACAGGGTTGGACATAGTCCCTGCCCTCCTAGAATCTAGTGGGGGAAAGGGCTTGAAATGAATCATCATGAACTGATCACTGCAAATGGGGTTCAGACTCAGGGAGGGCTTTTCTGAGAAAGTGACGCTTGGGCTGGGAGCTGGAGGATGGAGTAGGCCTAGCTGGGAAAGAGCAATGGCAAGAAGGGTTCAGTACCCCAGACGGAAGGAACAGCATGTGTGACCTGGAAACGGGGGTGGAGGTGGGCAGGGAGAAAGAAGGGCACATTCATGGAACTGCCAGGAGCTTGAGTTCTGGAGGGGAGGGCAGAGTGGGTGAGGTGAAGCCAAGCAGAGAGGACAGGGGCCAGAGCACTGGGGCTGTAGAATAAGGGTTTGGATTTTTATCCTGAGGCCGATGGACATGAACTGCTTAGGTTGTCGGGTAACAAGACCACACGTGTGTCCTGCAAAGCTCCCTCTGGATGCTGTGCTGCCTGGAGGGAACTAGACGGAGTACGGGGCCACCAGTCAGGAGGTTCTTATGGTCATCTCAGCCAAGATGATGGTCCTCTCTGAGGACCTGAGGTCCTGCACTGAGCTTGTACAGTCCCAGTCAGTACTCCGTAGAGGACCTCATCCTTAGGAGAGGTGGCCCCAGCCAGCCAGAGCGGACCACCAAGGTGAGGCAGCAGAGAAACCCGAGGCTAAGACCCTCCTCGGTATATGTACCTCTCCTTACCTCAACGCCCAGGTCCCAGCCACATCTCTTGCCCTTGTGCAGCTTCTGGGCTAACTGCATGTTCCCTGCAGAGGGCTATGACCCCAGTGCCCTGGAAGCCGTGCAACTGGAAGATGGCTCCACCGCCTACATTCACCATCCCATGGCCGTGCCATCAGACGGCGCCATCCTGGCCGTGCAGACAGAGGTGGGGCTGGAGGACCTGGCCACAGAGGATGACGAGGGCTTCGGCGCAGACACAGTGGTGGCCCTGGAGCAGTACACCAGCAAGGTGAGCTCTCTAGACGACAAGGTTAGTCCTGTGCCTGCACGTGACCAGGGCTACTCCCTGCGACCTCCAGCCCAGCTCCCCCGACTCATCTCTCACGGGTCATCTTCTTGGGCAAGCCTCACAGCCCGGCTGGGGCCGCCAACAGCTGTGTACACTCCCGCTTGTTTATGTGTCTCTGCAAAGGGAAGGCAGCTGTAAGAAACAGTGATACCCATACGGTGGGAACTTAGGCCCAGCTTCACTTTGGCTGCACTGTCTGAGAAAACCTTTGCCAGCAACTTTTATTAGTTTTCCAGTCCTCTGAGGTCAGATGTTCTTGTGTTTATTTCTTCTCTGCGACTCATTAAGTCATTTGGGAAAATAACCTCGGTAGGCAGTGACGAGAGCAGATGTAGCGGAGCAGCTGGGATTCTTGGAACCCAGGGCTTGCACAGTAGCTCAGCTGCAAAGAAAAAGGATCTTGGCTTTCCAAACATTAGTCAGTCTAGGCTCTCTCTTCTAGGGCCGTGGTCCTGCCTGTCGGGGAAACCGGTTTAGAGATCTGAGAGNGGTGCTGCAGATAGAACTGGGCTTCGGGTGGGACTCACAGGCCCCTGCCCTGGGCACCTGTGCACTTTGTCGGTTGTGGCCACCTCGCTTCAGGTGAGCCGAGGTGAGCTTGTCCCCACAGCCAGCCCCTTGGCAGTGCCCCTTCCGAACACAGGTTTCCTCAGGGAGGAAGGAATCTCTTCCCATCAGAGGATAAACGTGTCCAGAGCAGCAACCTCCACGGTCAGAAGCGGGGCAGCTGGCCCTCAGCCCCGGTCGAGTGTGGCTGTTGTGACCACTCCTGCCCGCACCTTACCTGCCCGTCTAAGAGATGCCCTTTCTCCCCAAGATGTCAGAGCCCCAGTGACATTTAGTCGTCTCTGTCCATCAGAGCTGGTGGTGACTCCACTGGCCAGCCCTGTTCCTTCTGCAGCAGACTCAGCGTCTGTTCCATCTGTCTAGATCGATCACCCAGGTTGCGCTTCTCCCTCTTGGTAGGTTTAACACTGTTTATTGGGTCTTAAGCTGCCAGCTGAGCCCCGTGTCCCACCTCTTCCCTTCCTTCTTTAAGGAGAATACATATAGGGACCCCAAGATTTTTTTCCCTCAGGTCCTGCATGAGAGCCAGGCTCCTCATAATGGCAAAGGACAACAGGTTGGGGACAGAGCATTCCGCTGTGGCTACAAGGGCTGTGGGCGTCTCTATACCACCGCGCATCACTTAAAGGTAAGGTGGCTGCAAAGAGCTCTCAGCCTTGCTGTCTTCCCAGCAGGCTGTAATCCTGCCTTCCTGCTTTGACTGCAGCTGGTCCCTGACCTCAAGTTGCTCATTGCCTCCTGGAAGGAAGAGATGAGTGTACAGGAATGTCAGTACGGGGGGCTGTGACACACGTGGAGTGCAGGAGGGAAGAGAATCAGGGAAGGCTCCCTGGAGGGGGCATCTCTGCTGAAGAGGAAGCAAAATAAAGGAGGTGGCCAATGCTGATACTCTGGGCCCTAAAGAAACCGAAGAGCCCATTCATACCCTCTCCCCTCTGAATGACATGGTTGCTTGTCCTCACAGGTGCATGAGAGAGCTCATACCGGTGACCGTCCATACAGGTGTGATTTCCCCAGCTGCGGAAAGGCCTTTGCCACAGGTAACCTACCTGGATGGAGACCAAGGTGGACTGCTTCCAGTTGAGGGTAGAGGGCTCTAGGTTAGCTCTGAATGTTCCCTCAAGGGAGCCAAGCACCAGGCTGCCTTCCGGAAGAAACTGCTATCTTAGTGCTCCAACTGCAGGGCACTGTCACTGCAGGAGACCCTGTCATGGAGGCAAGAAGCAGCCCTGACACAGACCAGCAGGGGGTGCCAGTGGCTGGAGGGCTTGCCTCCCTCTGGACTTCATTTTCCCTCTCAGTTGCGGCCCTGAGGTCATAGGTTCTCTGGGTCTCCTCTTCCACGGGTTCTCAAATGGCGCCAGCTGGCCCTGGACAGCACAGGGAGCAGGGACCGCTGCCCCAGCCCCACTTCTCTGCCCAGGCAGTGGCGGGACGGAGGCAGACACGGGCGCTTTGTGCCAAAGGAGGCCCAGAGCCTCACAGGGCACATCTTAAGGAAGAGCGCCTCTGCCTTAGGAAGACAGATGGTGAAGACAAGGCCCCGCCCAGTGCTCTTCTCACTGCACACCCCCCACAGGATATGGGCTGAAGAGCCACATGCGCACCCACACTGGTGAGAAGCCATACAAGTGCCCAGAGGAGCTGTGCAGCAAGGCCTTCAAGACCTCAGGAGACTTGCAGAAGCACGTCCGGACCCACACTGGTAGGCCGGGCCCTGCCCACCCAGCCCAGTTAGGACCTGGCCCCAAGCCCGGGGCTCAGCCCACTCTGCAGGACCCCTTGCTGAGCCACCCTGACCCAGCGGGTCTCCACAGGTGAACGCCCCTTCCGGTGCCCCTTCGAGGGCTGTGGCCGCTCCTTCACTACATCTAACATCCGCAAGGTACATGTGCGCACCCACACAGGCGAGCGGCCCTACACCTGCCCCGAGCCCCACTGTGGCCGCGGCTTCACCAGCGCCACCAACTACAAGAATCACGTGCGCATCCACACAGGTGGGCCAGCTGGCATGCGCGGGCCTCCCCCTCTGAGGCCCCAGCCCCTCTACCGAAGGCTTCTGACCTGAGACACCTTCTCAACAGAGGGTCATTGCAGGCTGGTCCGCGGGCGGGGCACAGGGTCCCGAGGTTCCAGCTGTGCCCCCAGAACCACTCTTTCACTTGCAGTGAGTGAGCAGTTCCTCCATTACCAGTTGGGGCTGATCTGATGGGCACTGCTGGCCTTGTCAGCCCCCTGTCCCCATCTGCACCCACCTGAAATCCACCCCTCCAGCTGAGCTCCCAGATAAAGGCCAGGGTCAGGCACAATGGGGAGAGAACAGAGTGAAATGTCTTCGGCTCCTCACGTCGTCCCCTGTCCATGTGACTCCCGTGTATCCTCACCCTCCCCCAGTGTTACATCCCTGTCTAGCTCCTGTGTCATCTCTCAGACGCACGCGTCCCCTCCCTCTGCCATCATGCCTGGCACGTCCCCGTCAGTCATGCCTCTCTGTCTCCTGCTGCTTCTGTTCACAAGGCCCTGGTGCCCCTCACCAGCCCCTACTAGCCTCAGCCTTGCCCACTCCCATGTCTTCTCTCCATGTTGTCTGCAGGCCCCGTGGTCCCACACTCACTTCCTCTGTCTCTGCCGCTGGCCACCTTCCCCAGCTCTGTCCCTTCAGAGTCTCAGATCCAAGTCCCTCTTCCTCCCTCTGGCTCTCTCTTCACCAACCCTGCCCCTCACTCCTGCTCCCTTAGTTTCCCCCTTGCCAGCCCCAGGTCCCACCCCCCTCACAGCCCAGTGTCCCCAGGGGAGAAGCCATACGTTTGCACGGTGCCAGGCTGCGGGAAGCGCTTCACTGAGTACTCAAGCCTGTATAAGCACCACGTGGTGCACACACACTGCAAGCCCTACACCTGCAGCACCTGTGGCAAGACCTACCGGCAGACCTCCACCCTGGCCATGCACAAGCGCAGCGCCCACGGCGAGCTGGAGGCCACCGAGGAGAGCGAGCAGGCCCTTTACGAGCAGCAGCAGCTCGAGGGTGAGGGGCGTGGGCAGGAGGTGAAAGTGGGGACAAGCCGGCCTCCCCATGACCACCTGGGGGCAGGTGCCAGCCTGGGCTCTCCTTTCCCAGCCGCCTCTGCAGCCGAGGAGAGCCCACCACCCAAACGGCCCCACATTGCTTACGTGTCAGAGGTCAAGGAAGAGGGCGATGACCTCCCTACCCAAGTGGCTATGGTGACCGAGGAGGACGGGGCCCCCCAGGTGGCTCTGATTACTCAGGATGGTGCCCAGCAGGTACAGGCCAGGGGGCAAGGGGTCGGGTGGGCTCCTCTGGCTAGTACCCCCTCTCTCTGTCTGGGGACCTCCAGGTTCTAACAGCCCCATCTTCACCCAGGTTCTCTTTTTGACCCTTGTGGATCTCAAGGGCTGAGGGCGAGGCTCCCAACTCCCTGTAACACAGGCCGCCTGCTCGTGCATCCAGCTCAGTCTCTGGGGCTTCTGGAGCACAGCTAGTAGTTTCCCTCTTTCCTTGAAGGCTGACAGGTCCTGTTTCCCGAGTGAAACACCTGGATGTCCTCCTTCAGAGAGGCATGTTGGTGTATGGGCCAGAACACGGTGTGGCCTCTGGAAGCCTGGGCTTTCGCGCCAGCAGCATAACCCAGCCTCTGTCTGCACGTTCACTGTCAAGTGCATCTGTGACTTTCAGAGTTGATGACGAGGGTGAAATTGGGTAGAGAACCTGAATTGCATGGAACAGAGCCCTGATGCAAAGTGGTGGTGAACAGACATGGTCAGCAGAGTTCTTCCAGTGTAGCCTCTCTTTGCATCCAGGGCCTGTTTCACTTGCTTGTCCTGATCCCTCTGCCCTGTGACAAGAAGCTAATCCTCTAGTCTACCAATAAGCAAACCTGAAAGAGCAGGTTCATCTGCCTAGGGGCTTTCAGACAGCCCTCCCCTCCACTCCTAGCTCATCTTCCTCCTTCCTATTGGCAGGTCAGCCTGTCCCCAGAAGACCTGCAGGCCCTTGGGAGCGCTATCAGTATGGTGACCCAGCACGGGAGTACCACCCTCACCATCCCCAGTCACGACGATGACCTTGCCACCTCTGGCACACACACAGTCGCCATGGTCAGCGCCGACGGCACCCAGACGCAGCCAGTACGGCCAGACCATTTGCTTGGGGTTCTTCGTCTCTTGTCCTTCCTTTCTGTGGGACAGGCCTTAAAGTTCCGGCTAAATTAGTCCAGCCTTCTTAGGAGGACCAAGATTCCCACAGATAAAGCGTCTTGCCTACAACTCCTCTGGGTCATCAGCAACTCTTTGTTGACAAGCATTGCTCTGAGAGTCGAGATAGTTTGCTTGCTGCCATAGGCATGTTGCATGTTACTTTTCCATGAGCTTTAGTCCATTTTCAAATAGGGGTATTAAATTACCTGTGGGGCCTTTTACAGCTCTGTCCTTCTGTGGCTCAAAATTCATAAATTAAGTTGGCTGTAAGTTAAAGAAACATACAGCCCCCACGTAGGGCTTCCCTGGTAGTCAGTAGAAGAATCCGCCTGCAATGCAGGAGACCCAGGTTCAATTCCTGGGTTGGGAAGAAAGATCCCCTGGAGAAGGAAATAGCAACCCACTCCAGTGTTCTTGCCTGGAAAATTCCATGGAAGGAAGAGCCTGGTGGGTTACATAGTGCATGGGGTTTCGAGTCGGACACAACATAGCAACTAAACCACCGCCGCCACCACCACCCCCACTTAGCTCTGAGCCCCAAGCTAGTTCATTAATCTGACTCATAATGATTTTATTCATTTCCTTCTGAGTTGTTCCCAGCTACCTTGCTTGAAGGGATTTTTTTGGATTGGGAGTTGGGAGAATAATGTAGGTAGGTTGGAAAACCTCGTTCTTAATATATATCTCAGGTCACAATCATCACCTCTGGGACTGTGGTGGCTGAGGACTCAAGTGTAGCATCCCTTCATCATCAACAGGTGGCACTGCTGGCCACAGCCAACGGAACTCACATTGCGGTGCAGGTGAGGAGACTGGTGGCTGCAGAAAGAGGCATGAAGGGCAGGGAACTCGGTGGAGGACTGAAAGAGGACAGCATTCGGGTCTGAAGGTGCCCATTTCAGAGGACAGATCCCTTTCTGCCTGCATCCACACACCTGTCTCAGGCCCAGGCTCTTCCTTCACTGAGGCAGGGTGGGGAGCCCCTTTTGACCTTCACGGTAACTTTCATGGCAGTCTGCCTTGCAGTCTCAACCCTTCATTTCTTCGTGTCCCTGTTCCTTCATCTGGAAAATAAGGGGGCCGAAGTAGATGATTATTCCAGCCTGCCATTCCCTTTCCATCAGCAAGCTGCTCTGTCTGACCCTGGACCGTTCCATGGGTCCTCACCATGCCTAGCCTAATAGGGTTCTATCAGTGAACTTCCGGTTTCCTGGGGCTCTACTGAGTGCTCAGGTGTGTGTGACACTGGGTGAGTGGAGGACATTCAAAAAAGTAGACCACATACCCTACCACTGGGACCTGAGAGGGAGGGTCTCACTCTCTCCTTCCTTCTCCACAGCTGGAGGCGCAGCAGACCTTAGAGGAGGCCATCAGCGTGGCCACCGCTGCCATGCAGCAGGGGGCGGCGACCCTGGAGACCGCAGAGTCGGAGAGCGGCTGCTGAGCCCGAGGGCTGCGTCCCACACCACACTGGAGGAGGTGCCGGGCTGTACAGGCATCCTTGCCTCCAAGGGCCCAGGCTGTGGCTGATGTGCAGGTGACCACAAAGGTCTCTGGGGCAAGAAGGCAGCAAGAAAATGGCCTGAAGGGCACAGGAGCCCTGCTTCCAAGGAGGGCCAGGCAGCTGGAGTCGGGGAAGTGCGTCATCCTCAGGAGCTAAGGAGGACAAGCTCGATCAGGAGGCTGCACTGGGGTGTCCTCCTCCAAGAATCAGCTGAGCACCCTCTCCTCTCTAGAAAACACCCATCCTGCCCTCGGTCCATCCCCCTTCTCAGGTGGCGACTGGGGCTGCTCTTGGGACTGGTCCTCTACTCCCAGCTGGTCATTGCCCACTCTGGGAACAGTCCGACAGCTCTTCCGCCCAGTAGGGGCAGAGCGGGCCCAGCCCTGCCCCTCCCAGCAATAAACACCTCCCCGGAGGCCAGTCGAGGTGTCTGGCCCCTTGGCAGCAGGGACCTTCTGCCACCACAGTCAGAGTCGCTCAGGGGCCTGTGGCTGGAGATAGGTGCCCAGCCCCACGCCCACCCCAGCTGCTCCCCAGCCTCTCTGCAGCTGTGGCAGAGAGGCCAGGAACGACCTTGTACATACCGGGGATTGGGTGTAATTTGTTTTATTTTTTTTAATTCCATTTTGATAATTTTTTTTTCCTGCTCTGGATGGTGGTGGCAAATGGGTGAATGAGTATTTAATAAAAGTTCCAAGTTTCCACCTGGGTCTTTCCTCCCTCCTTTCAGCTTTGGGCCCTGGTGCCAGGGCTGGTCAAATCAGGCTCTTGGCCCTGTATCCCAGGCACAGACCTCACTCAGCCTCAGTGTTGGACTGGAGGGCCTGCCCTTCCAGGAGTCCCAGGGAAGGAAGCCCTAATGTGAGAAGCCCCAGGGAGTGGCCAGTGGCTTCCTGCCCGAAGCTGAGCAGGTGGGCTCCAGGGAGCCAAACAAGGCCAGTGTGACCACTGCTTCCAGGCTCTGGTTGGATCTGAAGCCTCAAGATGAGTAGGGTGGAGGAACTCTGGTTTTTCTACTTTGCCTTGTGATACGTCCTCACAGCCCCTCCAGACCCAACCACTTCTCTACACATAGCACACAGTCCACTGCTCCAAGTGAGCAAAGCCCCACGGACTGGGGGTACCCTTGCCAAGGCACCCCAAATCTCTGATGGCTCTGCTGCCCTGGTGCTGAAGTGCCAGCTTTGATACCCAGCTCTGGGGGTACCCACCTAGGTGTCTGGGACCATGCTGTGGAAGTCCGAAGACACAGTTGGAGTCTCCTGAAAAGTATGTGGTAGGACCAGACCAGCCCTGGTGGGCAGGGTGGAATGCAGGAAAGGGAGGTGATGGAGAGAACGCGTGGCTTTGACCCCTCCTGCTTGGGGGCGTTGCAGGTGGAGGTGTCTCTTTTCCTCTCTTCTCTACTGTCACGGATGTGCCCCCCTCTCCAACACAGGCATCCTAGGAGATGCCTAGCAAACTCCCCTTTGCACCCGCTCCTTGGAAGGACAGGTGCTGGGGCATGCCCCCGAGTAGAGGTGCCTCAGTTACCTTCAACATCCAAGGCCACTGTTAGTGGCAGGAGTATGCGCCAGCCCTCACAGGTACTGAGTCTAAAGAAACAGAAGCACTGATGTGGAGGGTCCTGAGTCCCCACCCTCCTGCTCCCAGTGCCCTGGAAACTGGGCCCCACCACGGGGCTCACCCCATGAGCTTCAGAGTCTGGGTTGGAGCCACTGGGCCCCAGAGGGGGCAGTCCTCTGGGTGCCTTGTTAGAGCCAAGGCCAGGGGATAAGGAAGCAGCCAATCACGTGCCAAGTCCTCCCGACCTAGAGAGGTGCTCTGGCCCAGTTCCTCCTCCAAGATCGTATTGGTGGTGGTGGGAGGGGCCCTGCCACCATAGTAGTGTTAGGCGGCCTTAAAAGAAATGCTTTACCCAGAGCCTAACCCAGCTTTACACCCATCCTCAGACCTCTTTACAATCTATGAGGTGAGCATTTCTCCTGCTTTACCAATGAGAAGCTGCTTGAAGAGGTTACGTTGTTCATCCAGAGCCTCCCACCTGGTAAGTGTGGGATCAGTACAGGACCTGCCCCTTGCTGTCCGACTCCAAAGTCAGGACAGGCTCACTTTTCCTTCAGCAAGCTGCCTCTGGGGGCCCAGGAGCTCGGGGGCTGAGGAGGCTCCCAAAGGGCCTCACGTCCAGGGAACCAGCTTGAACAGAGCTGGGGCCATAGCTCCCCAGGGCTTGGTCCCCAGTCCCAAGCATGGAGCGGGGCTGCTGAGCAACAGGCTGGGTCCTGCCAGCGCGGGCGCCCGCGAGAGCAGGCAGGTGGAGCTCTTGGTCCGCGCCGCGGCCCTGCTGCGGTCTCTGCTGCCGTTTGCATTTCCTGAAACCGGATCTTGGTGTCAGAGCCGCCCCTGGGCCGGGCGGGCGCCTCAGCCATGGCCCTGCGCAAGGAGCTGCTTAAGTCCATCTGGTACGCGTTCACTGCACTGGATGTGGAGAAGAGCGGCAAGGTCTCCAAGTCCCAGCTCAAGGTGAGGGGCATCCGGGGCGCAGGGGAGGCTGGCAGATGCGCCTCAGCAGCCCCTGCTTCCTGGGAGCTAGGCGCGAACCCTGCGCTCCTCCAGGGGCACCCCAGCTAGCCAGGGGCCCCGGAAGGGTGGGGGGCCGGTGCTGGGTAACTGGGGTGACGCGGCCTGGTGGAGGCTGCTGCCCACCATCCAGAGGCCCCAGTGAGCTGTGTGCAGGGCCATGGTCCAGAGCCCTGACCCAAACTCTGAGGAGAGCAGAGGCGGCATCATGGGGTTCTGAGGGCCATGAGCCAAGCTACATCCCAGATTCCATGTGATGAGCACACGTCTCCCCAGAGTCAAGCTTGGGCATGCACCTTACTCCCTCCTGCTGCTTCCTCCTGGCTTTGAAGAGAGACAGTTAGCTAGTACTTGTCAGTCACTTCCTCCCGGAGCTGAGAGAGAGGGTTTAAGAGCCTCTCACGGCCCCAAGGGCTCAGTCGCCCTTGGCAGGAGAGCATCTACTCTGCACCCTGCCTCCTAGGCGGAACAGAACTGGGAAGGGGCAAGGACTGAAGACCCCATCATACTGCCGTTCACCAACCCCCTCATGCCCAGCAGGTTGGGAAACTTACCTTAGGCCTTGAGACTTCTAGCAGGGAAGGGGCAGAATCTGAGTCCAGGAAGAGCCCCATCAGTGATTGCCCTGAAGTTCATTGCTTGGTCCTAGATAATTCCTGGGAGACCGAAAAGCTTCTGTCCTGCACTCCTGGGTTAGTGCTGCCTTCACCCTCGTCAGTGGGCAAGAAGCAAGGCCCTAGGCCACCGGAGCCAGGGGACACAGCGGGACAGGTTGAGGGAGGCTTGAGCCCTCTGGGGTCTGCCTTAGGGGCTCATTCATTCACTCGACAAATATTATTGAGCACCAGGTATGCGCCTGGCATGAGGCTAGGCCACAGACTCCTGTATCTTTTCCTGCCGCCCTCCCCTCCCCCTGCAAAGGAGGAGTATAGTCTCAAGGAATCCTCCATTCTAAATGACTGAGCAGGTGCCTGGAAACCCGAGAAACGAATGGGACAGGATAGGCATTGTTTCCCGTCCCTCTACTTTGCTGAACTTGGACATGATGAACTTGGATATCCCAAACTGGTCCTATCCCATAATCGACCCCTTAGGCAGACTTGTCAGCATCTAGGAAATTATTTTTGGCTCTCCCAGGAAGGAGAGTCCACAACCACCTTTGATCATCTGAGAGAATCTCCCAAGAGGCAGGTTCTTCCTCACATTCTACTTAAATCCTCTTATTGCCGGTTATGTAGTCTAGTGAGCTCTGCAGGGCAGACAGAGGAAAGGCAGATCATCCAAAACTCATCCTTGCAGAAACTCCATGTCCTATATCCGCCTCCCATGTTGCCCCTTTAATATCTTCCAGGAACAATCCCAACCTCCATAGTTTGTTGTCTCCATTTTCTACCACTCCATTAGCTGTGGCCCCTGTGATACCTCCATGGTCTCTATTTCCCTCACAAATGGAAGGTACTGCATTTAGATTTCCTGAGCCCACCAGGCAGTAAGCCTCTTAGTTGGAGCTTCTGTCTTGGCCTCTACCTGGGCAGATGCCTGTTCCCCCACCCCCACCCATTGAGTATTTACAAGGAAGATTGCATGGGGAGGATGCATAATCGAACCATCCATCCACTGTCTTTGTACCACATCACAGCTCACAATGAGCCCACTGCCAGCAGCTTCTGCGTTCACACAGGATTAGTGGTAGATTTCAACCCATCAGTAGAAAACGTGTCTATTCTGGTAACTCAAGTAGCAGTGGGAGTCTCAGGCCCAGCGGCACGTGGACCAGCAACTGCAGGGCCCCTGTCATAGGAGAGAAAGATGAGGAAGGCAGTTCTCCCACCAGCCCGTGATACTAGAGCCTGGGATGGGAGGAAGTAGTGATAGTTCTGGGGGTGGGGATGCCGGAAAGGCAAAAGAGCAATAGAGAAGTGGTCAGAAGGCAGAGGAAGAAGCAGATGAGAGATAGAGACCAGCAGGGCACACTCCCTTCCCGGAAAGACTGGGTAAGAAGGGAAAAGACCTTGGGGTCAGCCTGTGCTCACCAAAACTGTCCCTGGCCTTGGTGTCCTCTTTTGGGAAGAGGCTGGGGGACCTGCACCAGCCCAGAGCAAGCTGGGACAGTCACCCACTTCTTTCCAACATGTTGGCAGAAAGGCTGCCACCAGCCGTCCTGGGCAGAGCCCAGATGGGGCCAGAAGGAGGAGGAAGAACAGCAAATCCTATGAGAAGTACCCCCAAGGAGTCAGGGTTGTCTTCTCTGAGGGGTCTGAGACTAGGTGTATGGTTAGAGCAGTGTGTGTCAATGAGGATCCTAGGAGGCCTACCACTTCCCCTTGACCAGCAGGAGCAGAGGCAAGGCAGGGAGGGTGAACTGGGGCCTTTCCTCCTTGATTCTGTGGGGTCCTAGAATCCTGAGCCTCTGGTTGGCACTCAGGGCAGTCCTGGGGCCCAGGGAGGGAGTCGTGCCCACTGAGAGCCTCTGAGTTTTGGGCTCTGCCTCCTCTGGAGAGGGACAACAGCCTTCCCCTAGGTGCTGCTGCTGCTTTAGACGTGTCCAACTCGGTGCAACCCTAGGAACTGCAGCATGCCAGGCTCCTCTGTCCATGGGATTCTCCAGGCAATATTACTGGAGTGGGTTACCATTGCCTTCTCCAGGGGACCTTCCTGACCCAGGGATCAAACCCAGGTATCCTGCATTGCAGGCAAGATTCTCTACTGCTGAGCCCACCAGGGGTGCCCTCCTGTAGGGGAAGGGAAGTTAATAACAACTCCAGTTCAGGAATCTGATGACAGTTCCTCAGCTTTGCCCTCCTCTGCCTGCTGTGGTCTTCTCATTCTAGAGTGTGAAGGAGGGAAGGATGATTCAGTGATACAGAGCCCTTGACTCAGAGCCATACAGGCCAATACCCATATTGCTCCCCAGCAGGATGACCTTAGACAAGTCATTGCCCAGCTCTGAGCTATAAAGCCCAAGGGCTGAAGTGGGGATCACCAAGCTCTCCAGCTAGCCTAGGAAAGTAAATTTTAACAAAGTATATCAAGTAGGTGAAATTGATCCTGACACAGCCTCTCCTCTCTGCTTCCTTCTCTGAGCCTCCATCTTTCCTTTGATGCCTACACCCAATCCCTCCAGCCCCTTCTTGCTCTTAACAGGCACACAGCCAAATCCAGAGATTCTCCCCTTTTAAAATTCCTGGTGTTCCTCCCTCATGATAGTAGTTTTGCTTTAGTACCCACTGGCTGAGAAAAATATATTCAGTGACTCTTAAAAAGAATCTATAAATTTTAAAAGAATCACTTAGCACCTGGATACATTTAAAGACTTACAGGCCATGTAAAAGAGAGAAAGTAGTCATTCTCTTTGCAGTTAGGGATTGGTACTTTTAAGGATGCCCTAATGCTGTGTATCTCATCTACTCCTGAAGTCTAAGAACTACAGGATCATGGGCCTGGCACCCACTGTATCGCTGCACTTGAGTTTTCAGGGAACTTCCCAGGTAGCACCAGTGGTAAAGAACCCACCTGCCAATGCAGGAGACTCAAGAGACCCAAGTTCGATCCCAGGGTTAGGAAGATCCCCTGGAGAAGGAAATGGCAACCCACTCTAAATATTCTTGCCTGGAAAATCCTATAGACAGAGAAGCCTGGTGGGCTACAGTCCATGGGGTCACAAAGAGCCTGACATGACTGAGCTGCACACAACACACACACACACACACACACACACACACACACACACACACACACACACCCAGGGGAGAACCACTGCCCCCGCCCATACACACACCCCACATGCCCCCAGGAGAGAACCACTGCCCCCCCACACACACACCCACATGCCCCCAGGGGAGAACAGCCTACAGAGGAAACAGTGAATAAATGATGCCTCTCAAAGGTCAATGGCTGCCAACCCAGAGGTCAGGGGCTGCCTGGGTGGGTGGGGGAGAGCTCAGAGAGCCCTCTCTGGGGGAACCCAAATGGCAACTTGTGAAAACTGCAGACACCTGGACCCCACCCCTGGAAACTCTGAGTCAGTAGGTCTGGGCGGGCCCTGGCAGATTTCAGTTTCAACCAGCTCCCCAGGTGATTCTGATGCTTAATCTGAGCCCACGTAGCATAGAGATCTAGTGTAGGGCTTTAGGGTCAGACCTTGACTCTAAAGAAGGCAGTTCACCACTCTGAGCATCGGTTTCCTCCTCTGTAAAAGCAGGATAAGGAGCGTCCCCTCCTCGAGGGCTAAGGAGTGATTGAAATCGGCAGGTGACTGCTGAGCACGCTCCCGCCGCCGCCGTTTCCTTTCCTGCAGGACCTTTCTCTGGCCACGCCCTCTGCCCGCCCCCAGCCCCTTCCCTCCCCTCCCCGCCCCCCCCTCGCCCAGGCACAGGAAGCCTGGCAATCTGAGGTCAGCTGATTTCTCCAGGGAGAGGCCCTGACCCCTCAGTGTCTGGAGCCTTTGATTCCTCTTTGCCCTGACAGCTCACAAGGGTCAGAGCCTCTGCTCGGGGCTCCTCAAATTCCACTGGCATAAGGTACAAGTGACAGAGTTCTTAGAGGACAGCGTGGGCCAGCGAACCCAGGAGAGGAACGGTTCAGACAGCTGTGTGCTGCCCGGGGGCAGCTCCTCTCCTGGGCGGGAGAGGACTGCAAAGTCTCCTTGAACTCCATTTTTAGAGGTGTGGGAACTAAAGCCTAGCGAGGTTAGAGGTTAGTGTAGAGAGATTCAGTCCACTTCCATTCTGACTTTTGTGTTTTTCCCATTTCTTCTCTTGAAGCACTTAAGTTCATTCAGTAGATGTTTATTGAGTATCCGTTATGCCAGACCCAGCGGTACAGCAGTGAATAAAATAAAACAGACAAAAACCCGCACCCGTGGGTTGACCATTCTAGTCAGAGAACACAGATGAATAAACACAGTAAGTCAGAACTCATGATACATGACATGGAGGAAAAATAAAGCAGAAGTGAGGATAGGGAGTGTGGGGAGTAGAGGGGATGGGATTTCAGATTTAAATAAGGTGGTCAGAGAAGCCCACACCCCCCGAGAAGGTGGAGAGGATGTGAGCCTTGGAGAGCCCGGGACAAACAACGTTTCAGGCTAAAGGAATAGCAGGGCCGGGGCCCTGAGACAAGGGCATGCCTGGCGTGTCCAGGGAACGTCTAAGGGGTCAGAGTGGCTGGACAGAAGGGAGCAAGAGGGATGAGGTCAGAGAAGGTATAGAGTGAAATCTCTGGAAGGACTCCAAGATTTCACCCTGAGAAGCTTGGAAAACCACTGCAGCACTTATGTTAGACTTAAGGGGAGTTTAATCAAAAAACCTTGAGCATGTAGGGGACACACTGCTGAGCTCTGGAGTCAAGGTTAAGATGAGAGTCCTTGCTGCCCTCAGGGAATGTAGAACAGCCAGCAAAGCTCACACAAACGAGAAACAGCAAAAGAAGGTGATTACAAAGCGACTTAATGGCAGGGCACATTAATAACAGTGGTTAGTGACACCCTTTGTTTTTTATCACTAGAGTTTAAGTTTTTTTGTAATAAAAACAATATATGCTCCCGGCACAGAAAATTGTGCTTTTTAAAGAAGTTGAAATTTGTTATAAAAGTAAAATATGTTTTACTGGTTAAAAAAAAAATTCAAAGACAAAAATAGTGTTAAAGAAGGTGAAAGTCCCTCCCCTCCCTGGGGAGGGTGGTAGGGTGATGGTTGTTAACAGTTGCTGAGTCTTCTAGATTTTTTTCTATGTATAAATAAACACATTAGATTGAACCATATGAAATTGCTGACATTTGATTGTTTTGGCCCACTCAAATAGCAGTTTAAAATGGTTCAACCTAATATTTCCACACATATTATTTTAGAGATATTTCATTCTAAAGCCTACTTTTTTCCACCTGCCAGTATAGTATACATATCTTTCCATGTCTGTTCACACAAACATAATAATAAAAATAGCTCACAACCTTTATTAAGCAATACCTTTTATTGCACTGTGTGCGAGGTGCTGTGCTGAGCGCTTTGTTCTGAAACAGCCCGTGGAGCAGGCCCCCTTATTTTCCTCAAAGAGGAGACTAAAATCTTGGGAAAGTTAAAAATCACTTGCCCGAAAGCACACATGTGGTAGAAGTAAAATTTTTCAACCACACACAGGTCCATGATGTGGTATACCTGTCCCCTCTCGAAGGAGACTCAGGCTGTCTCCAATGCCTTATATGTTCTTTTTTTGGGGGGGGGGTGGTTGTGGCAGATTGTGCCAGGGCATGTAAGATCTTAGTTCTCTGATGAGGAGTCAAACCTGTGCCCCACTCACTGGAAGCTCGGAGCCCCAGTCACTGAACTGCCCAGCACTTCCCAATGCCTTATATTCTAAACAACGGTTCAGTAGGCATTCTTGTTCCGTTAGCTCTGTTCCCTTGTGCATCTGTAGGTTGGATGATTAAAAATGCTGGGGTCATACCCAATTTTACATCTGATAGATTCTTGCCCTCCAGAAAGACTACTGATTCACACCTTGACAATAGGGCATTTGAATCCCCATTTCTCCACAATCTCCTCAATGCTTGATAGTATCAGTCTTTTGCATCTTTGTTAATTTGTTAGGTTAAAAAAAAAATCACAGTTACTATACAAGGAGGGAACTTATATTTGCTCTGGCACTCTATCTATATATCATCTTACTCTGCCCTCACAGGCCCTCTGCATGGTGGGTATTATCCCATTTTACTGACAATGAAACGGAGGCTCAGGGAGTGAAGAAGTTTCTTCGAGGCCTTACAACTAGAAAGTGAAGGTCCCTGGCCTTCCATGTTTCCCCCTTCACTGGAGTGCAACATTTGGCTGGGCTATGCAGGAAGCTTCCTCAAAGAGGTGCTCTAGGAAACTCGAAGAAACATAAGGACATGGGTAATTTGAAAAGAGGCCAGGAGACAGCAGGTAGAAGTGTGTGAAACTTAGAATAACACCTGTCTCTTCAGAAGTGGGTATTTCTCTTGTGTTGGTCACTCTGGATTTTAAGTGCAAGCATTTAGCAGTGGCACCTCTTGGAGTGTGGATTAGTATCCTGTAACCACAGATGTGTTAATCATGTCTTCTCTGATTATAGTTGGTAGAAACCAAACTCAAAGGGAGATGTTATATCTTGGCTCACATAAACGAAACTCCTAGCATAGTACTGGCTTCAGGCTTGGCTGGATCTAGGTCCTCAGATGACGACTCACTTTATTCCTTGGTTTGATAGCATGATAGTATTCTCTGTCCTTGTTGTTGTTGTCCAGTTGCTCAGTGGTGTCTGATTCCTTGCAGCCCATGGACTGCAGCATGCCAGGCTTCCCTGTCCTTCACTGTCTCCCGGAGTTTGCTCAAACTCATGTCCATTGAGTCAGTGATGCCATCCAGCCACTTCATCCTCTGCCGCCCCCTTCTCTTCATGCCTTCCATCTTTACTAGCATCAGGGTGTTTTCCAATGAGTCAGCTCTACGTATCAGATGTCCAAAGTTTTGGAGCTTCAGCTTCAGCGTCAGTCCTCCCAATGAATATTCAGGGTGGGAAAGATGTTAGCTGCATCTGTCTTCTAGCACCTTAACTCTTTCCAGGTTTACCCATGGACAGAATATACCTCTTCTCCACTAGAGGAAGCAAAAATCCCAGGACTGCTTCTCAGTGGCTTAGAATTGGTCATGTGCATTCTCAAACCAAACACCGTGACTCAAAAGTGCCCACCCATGCAGCCAGATGGGGTAGGGGTGCAAAGGCTAACACCACAGACCCTGAAAATGGAGGAGGGGTATTTCTCAAAGGAAAGTCAACGCTACATTACCAAAATAAGAAAAGAGGGCAGAGTTCATCAGGAAGAAACTCCAGATGTCCTTTACAATAAGAGAAAAGTAAAACTATCAATACCACATGAGATAATTTGAAGATGATGGGAATGAGGGTTGGGGTAGGGGCCACAGATAACTGCCCAGGTGGGGGAAGTGAGGGAAAAGAGAAATACTGATCCCTTCACTGGGCCCCCCAACTTCCCACTTTGCTGAGTTGAACCTGAGGCTCAGGAAAACGTTGTGGAGAAGTCTCAAACCCTTGTCGCTCTCCTCTCACAAAAGAGAACAAGGAAGCCAAGACAGCAGGCACGCCAGCTGGGAGGTGTTGCGAGCTCCTGCCTCAGAGGAGCTGCCTCCAAGCTGAACTGCTGGTGGTGACGCAGCCCTTGAATAGAGCATTTATCGACTACCTTGGGTGTGCAGAGGAAGACATGGTGTTGTCCCCAGAGTTTACTGTACAGTTGGGGGATGAAGGTGAGGTCAATATTTTAATAAGGAAGCTGCCTTCAGAGTCAGGAACACCTGTTTCCAACCTCAGCTCTGCCTCCTCCTCTTTAAAAATACTTGTTCATTTGGCCGTGCCAAGTCCTAGTCGTGGCATGGGGTTGGGGAGATCTTGGATCTTAGTTGTGGGATCTAGTTCTCCAACCAGGGATCGAACCCAGGCTGGAACTGTGGAGTCTTAGTCTTAGCCACTGGACCCCCAGGGAAGTCCCTCTGTCACTTATTCTTAACGTCTCCAAGCCTGAGCATCTTCATCTGGAAGACAGGGACTCTAATGTCTGGATATCATGGTCGCTGAGATTAGATCTGGGGTATAGAAAGCACCTCATACAGTTGCTGGCACAGAATAGGTGACAGTTTTTCCTCATTCACACTTTCTGTGATAAGTGCTATCACAGAATTACACCAAGACAGTTTTATTTTTTTTCCTGATCTCCTTGTTTAAGCTTCAACCTCTTTGCTAATATGATGGTTTTGTTAACCTACCCATTTACCCCATCATCATCCCTTTTAGCCTTGCCATCCACACCCCCTGGACCATTTCTTGTGCCCGTTCTTGGCGCCCTCTCCAGCTCCCTTCCATCTTTAGAAGGGCAGTTGCTGGAACTGAACACGCCTTTCCTGGAGCAGGCTCACTGGACTCCAGGCACAATTCAGCCTGACCCCGAGTCTCTGACGGTAGATGTCAGGTTTCTGCCCCTGAGCCTTGGGATCTGCTGAGCTGAACTGGAATCTTAGGCTCTTGTTCACTGAGTCCTTGTGCAAGTAACTGAGTCCCTTGAACCTCTGTGTCCCTGTCTGCAGAAAGGGGACACACCTGCCTAATGAGTGCCAAAGGGCATGGCTGCCTAGGTTTGAATCCCAGCCCTGCCAGCACTGTGCCTTTGGGTGAATTACTTAACATCTCAGAGTCTAGGGGTCTTTTTCATCTGTCAGATGAAGATGTTAACAGTTGTTCTGGGTGTTAAGGGAAATATATGCAAAGTACTGAACACAGTTCTTGTTGCATAGCAAGTGCATATGTTTTTACTTTTTTGTTTTTTATTGAGGTATAATTGACATTTTAATTTCAGGTGTACAATGTAATGATTCTTTATTTGTATACATTGTGAAATGATCACGAGAAGCCTAGTTAACATTCATTGCCATGCATGGTTTAAAAAAATTGTTTTTCTTGCAATGAGAATTTTTAAGACCTACTCTCTTAGCTACTTTCAGATGGCATACAGTATTACTCATTATGGTTACCATGCTATATATTATGTTCCCATGACATATTTAAAAACTGGAAGTTTGTGCCTTTTGAGCACCTTCACCCGTTTCACTCACCACTGCATACCTCTTGCAACCACCAATCTGCTCTCTGTATCTGTGAATCCCTTCTTTTCCCTTTTTTAAAAATTCCACATATAAATGAGATCATACTGTATTTGTCTTTCTCTGTCAGACTATTTCACTTGGCATCATGCCCTCAAGATCCATCCATGTTGTTGCAAATGGCAAGATTTCATTCAGTTTTTCATGACTGAATTACATTCCATTGTAAGTGTTCAGTTCAGTTCAGTCACTCAGTCGTGTCTGACTCTTTGCGACCCCATGGACGCCAGGCCTCCCTGTCCATCACCAACTCCTGGAGCCTACTCAAACTCATGTCCATTGAGTCAATGATGCCATCCAACCATCTCATCCTCTGTCGTCCCCTTCTCCACCTGCCTTCAATCTTTCCCAGCATCTGGGTCTTTTCTAGTGAGTCAGTTCTTCGCATCAGGTGGCCAAAGAATGGAGTTTCAGTTTCAGCCTCAGTCCTTCCAGTGAATATTCAGGACTGATCTCCTTTAGGATGGACTGGTTGGATCTCCCTGCAGTCCAAGGGACTCTCAAAAGAGTCTTCTCCAGCACTTCAGGTCAAAAGCATCAATTCTCCAGTGCTCAGCTTTCTTTATAGTCCAACTCTCTCATACATACATGACTACTGGAAAAACCATAGCTTTGACTAGATGGACTTTTTATTGTATGTGTATATGTGTATATATGCATATGTATGTTATATATATAATATATATATATATAAAGAGAGAGATGGGGAGAGAGAAGTTTTAGTTATAATTGAGCTAAATAATGTGTGTAGAAGGCTTAGCCAGGATGGGGGTGAGGACGACAGGGGTGGTGGGAGCAGCCCTGTGGCCCAGCTCAGCCAGGGCTCAGGAAGGTAAGCTCCCCTCTGTCTCAGGTGCTGTCCCACAACCTGTACACCGTCTTGCACATCCCTCACGACCCCGTGGCCCTGGAGGAGCACTTCCGAGATGATGACGATGGTCCTGTGTCCAGCCAGGGATACATGCCCTACCTCAACAAGTACATCCTGGACAAGGTGACCCCTTTCACCTCTCTCCACTTCCCAACCTGGCCAGCACCCTAATTCCTTGCCACCCCAACTCCTCCCTCCATGAACCCCATCTCTGTCCCCTCTGTCCACCCATGCCCCAATCTCTACCCTTCACATCCCCATCACTTGCCCCTTCTTTGCCCCCCTTAAAACTTACTTCAGGTCCTTCCTCTCTATCCTCACCTCCACCTTCCCCACGATCTTTACCCCTCCCTGCCTAGCTTTCAGCTGTCATTTTACAAGCGCTTTCCAGCTCTCTGCTAAGTCTGTCCCCTCCACTCCTCCTAGCTGTCACTGTCTTCTCAAGTTCTTCTTGTTCATTTCCTCCTGGGCTTCCCCTTCTTTCTCCCGGGCCTGAGGGACTGAGCTCCTCTATGGATCCGGAACTTGGGTGGGTGTGGATGCAGGGAAGTGATGCATGTGGCAGGGCTGGGGATTTGGGGGTCAGGCTGGTTGGCCAGACAGCTCCCTGATCATCAGCTCAGGGATTACTCAGGTGAGAGTCCCAGCATGGCAGGGTGGGGAGCAGGGAAACAGATGACCCTGAGAAGCCAGCTGGAGGCTAGTTGGGTGGTGGAGCTGGGCCAAGGCAGCCTTCGCAGCTGACTTGCAGGCCTGGTGGCAGGTGGAAGAGGGGGCTTTTGTTAAGGAGCACTTTGACGAGCTGTGCTGGACCCTGACGGCGAAGAAGAACTACCAGGTGGATAGCAACGGGAACAGCATGCTCTCCAATCAGGATGCCTTCCGACTCTGGTGCCTCTTCAACTTCCTGTCTGAGGACAAGTACCCTCTGATCATGGTTCCTGATGAGGTGAGCCCCAGGGACTTTATCACTTAAGGACAGGCTTCAACAAAACCATGAAGGAGGCCAAATTGTCTCTCTACTTCCCCATATCCTCTGTCTTCTTTATCTCTCCACTGGCTACCTGTCACACACACTCATCTCCAGACACTTAGAACTGCCCATGTCAGAGCAATGAAGCCTTCTCCCAGGAGGTCCAAAACTACACCTCCTTCAAGGCTCTGCTCGCTCTCACAGTAGGAAAATGATTCTGCAAACTTTACACAGTGGTGTGAGTGCCTGATACATTACTGAGCGTTTTGAAACGAAAACATTTAAAATCAAATGGCAGGATTTCAGGCACTGTGGCAAACTGAGAAGGGTGCTATTTTAGGGGAATAGAGACCTTCCAGGGACATCTCTCCAGTCACTCCCAAGTGGGCGGCCACGTCTGGCCCTGGTTCCAGATTTTCTCTTCCTGTCTCCTATAATATAGGGGGGAGCCAGGACGGACTCAGCTCAGACCCCAGAGAGAGGGCATCCTGGGAACATCAGCCTAGAACCCAGCTTCTACCTTCTCAATTCATGAGTGAAGCTGGGGCAGGTGACACCTTTGGCAGCCAGTCTGCCCCCTCCCTCCACTACCCCACTCCCCTGTCCACTCAGCCTTCTCCTGACCCTTTCTGCCCTCTGGTGTAGGTAAAGATTCCAGGGCGAATCTAGGTCTTTTGAGTAGGGCACAATGCGGGGGGTGGGGTGGGGGGGTGGTCCGCTGTATTTATGAGAGGTCTTGGCCTGTCTAACTGCACTCAGGTTCGTGCCCTCGCTTCTGTCTGTGGGAAGAGTGGGGGTGCCCCCACCCTACTCCCAGCCAAGACCCAGTAGCCCCCAGAGTGAAAGTCTTGCAGAGAGTTTTTCCAAGAAGCTCTTGGGGCAGCAGAAAGAAGTGTGTCTGTCTTCACAGACACAGACAACTGGCTGGGTACCTTCGTCAGACCCCTGCCAACAGGGCGAGGTGGCCTCTGTGAGGCCAGAAAGCTGCTCGCTTTTGTGATAAACACACAGTGTGAACAAACTACAGCAGGATGTACCCCAACCACCACTTCCTGTTCCTCTGCAACAGGCTTCCTGTCCCTGCCCTGCTTGCTCCCACCTCCCATCCCCTTGCCCTCTGACAAGGGAACGATCCCCAGGGCTGGGGCTGGGGGCTTGGAATAGGGACTTATGGGGTGTCGATCTGAATTGAGCTCTGGCTGCTACCAACTTGCTGTGCGATTCAAAACAAGTCACTTCCCCCTCCCTTGAACCTCAGTTTGTCATCTGCAGAGTGAGGAGATTGAACGAGAGGGCCCTTGTCCCCCGCTGACGTTTTCTATGACTCTCTGTTTCTGCCTGGCCCTCAGTCCTCAGCTCCCACCTCACCATGCCCTTAACTCAAGGCAGGAAGGACTGGAGCATGGGGAGAGGATGTCTGAATTGAAGCAGGGGCCCCAGGATCCCCTCCCAAATCTCTACTCAGGAGTCCACCCGCGTTTAGTCATTTAGTCCTCTGACACGCATCCACCCCTCCATCCTGCCAACCCCTGTCCGTGGTCACTTCTGCCCTAGCTCTGGGAGCCTGACGGTAGCGACCCCTGGTGTCGACACCAGAAACACCACTTACTGCGGCCACCAAGCCTTCCCTCCTTCCCTCCAGGTGGAATACCTGCTGAAGAAGGTGCTCAGCAGCATGAGCTTGGAGCTGGGCTTAGGGGAGCTGGAGGAGCTGCTGGCTCAGGAGGCCCAGGCAGCCCAGAGCAGCGGGGGGCTCAGCGTCTGGCAGTTCCTGGAGCTCTTCAACTCAGGCCGCTGTCTGCGAGGCGTGGCGCGGGACACGCTCAGCATGGCCATCCATGAGGTCTACCAGGAGCTCATCCAAGACGTCCTGAAGCAGGTCAGGCCTGGCTGGGGACCAGGGGCGGACCCCGAGGAGGGTGGGGGCGGGGCCGAGGATGCCTCTGACTGCGCTCTGGCTCTGGCAGGGCTACCTGTGGAAGCGAGGGCACCTGCGGAGAAACTGGACAGAACGCTGGTTCCAGCTGCAGCCCAGCTGCCTCTGCTATTTCGGGAGTGAAGAGTGCAAGGAGAAGAGGGGTACGATCCCGCTGGATGCGCAGTGCTGCGTGGAGGTGAGGGCAGCAGGTGAAGGGGTGGAGCATGGACTGGAGCAAGGCCCAGAGGGGCTCTGGTGTAGCCTGAGGGCCAGGGGTCAGGAGGAGGGCACAGCAGGAAGCCCCAGTGACTTCCCCACCTAAGATTCCTGCTTAGGTGAGTGCAACCCAAATACAACTGACCCCTGAACAACATGGGTTGGAACTTGGTGGGTCTATTTATACATGGATTTTTTTTTCAATAAATACATACAGTACTGCACCATCCTCAGTTGGGTGAATCTGCAAATGGGATAACTGGGGTACTGAAAGTGAAAGTCATTCAGTTGTGTCTGACTCTTTGCAACCCCATGGACTGTAGCCCACCAGGCTCCTCTGTCGCTGGAATTCTCCAGGCAAGATTACTGGAGTGGGTAGCCATTCCCTTCTCCAGGGGATCTTCCCAACCCTAGGATCGAACCCAGGTCTCTTGCATTGCAGGCGGATTCTTTACAGTTTGAGCCACCAGGCTGACTTTAAAGTTATAAGTGGATTTTTGACCAGGCAGAGGTTTGGTACCCCTAACCCCTGAGCTGTTCAAGGGTCAACGGTATCCCTGAATGCCTCAAGGCCATTCTCAACCATGTCAGCACTTTTTTTTTCTTTTAGAAAAGTAACACATTTTACTTTTTCCTTCCAGTTTCATTGAGATATTATTGACATACAGCACTGTGTAAGTGTAAGGTGTACAGCATAGTGATTTGACTCACACAGATCATAAACTGATTAGCACAGTACGTTTAGTGAACATCTGTCACCTCATATAGGTACAAAATTAAATAGAAGAAAATGTTTTTTTCTGTGATGAGTAATCTTAGGATTTACTCTCTCAACAACTTTTATGTATAACATTTGTTGTTGTTTAAGCTTTCCTGGTGACTTATCCATGAAGAATTCACCCCCCAGTGCAGGAGCCACAGGAGATGCAGGTTCAATCTCTGGGTTGGGAAGATCCTCTGGAGGAGGGCATGGCAACCCACTCCAGTATCGCTGCCTTGAGAATCCCCATGGACAGAGGAGACTGGCAGGCTACAGTCCATAGCGTCACACAGAGTGGGACTCTACTGAAGCGACTTAGCATACACGCAGTCGCCAAGTTGCGTCTGACTCTTTTGTGGCCCCATGGACTGTAGCCCACCAGGCTCCTCTGTCCATGGGATTTCCCAGGCAAGAACACTGGAGTGGACTGCCACTTCCTTCTCCAGGGGATCTTCCCAACCCAGGGACAGAACCTGAGTCTCCTGCATTAGCAGGCAGATTCTTTACCACTGAGCCACCAGGGAAGCCTCATATTTTAATATAATCGACAGCAGTGTTAATTATATTTTCCATGTTACATGTTACATCCCTAGTAAACTTTCTTATTTTATATCTGGAAGTTTGTACCTTTTGACCGCCTTCATCCAATTCCTCCTCCCCTATCCCCTCAACAACCCCTCTTCCCACTTCTCGGTAACCACAAATCTGATCTCTCTTTCTATGGATATGTTTGTTTGTTTTTGAAGTATAATTGACCTGAAACACTATGTTAATTCCTGTTATACAGCATAATGATTCAGTATTTCTATGTATTTCAAACTGATCTCCATGATAGTTCTACTTATGATAGGTCACCATACAAAGATAACTTTGTAATCATAATTATTGACTATATTCCCCACACTATTCATTTTATACCCATGACACATTTTGCAACTGGAAGTTTGCACCACTTAATCTCCCTCAACTTTTTCTTCCCTCTTTCTACATCCCTTACCCTCTGGCAAACAAATCTGTTTTTTTCTCTGAAATTGTAACTCTATTTAGGTTTCATTATGTCTGTTCATTTGTTGTTGTTGGTTTAGATTGCTTATGTCAGCACTTAAAAAAAAAACAACTGCAAACCCAATCCAATACTAAAGTCATTGGTGAATGATGTGGCCTTTGCTAAAGATTTCAGAGGTGATAACTTATGACTCACTCTATCCAGCAAAATTTTCTAAAAGTCTTCTTTAAAGGTTTTTCTCCTTCACCCAAATTCCATTCCCTTTGGCAACAGACCAGATAAGGACTTCCCTGGTGGCTCAGACAGTAAAGAAGCTGCCTGCAATGCAGGAGACCCAAGTTTGATCCCTGGTTGGGAAGATCCCCTGGAGAAGGAAATGGCAACCCACTCCAGTATTCTTTCCCAGAGAATCCCATGGACAGAAGACCCTGTTGGCGACAGTCCATGGGTTGCAAAGAGACAGACATGACTGAGTGACTAATGCTTTCACTTTGGCCACTCTATATTTCCCTATTCTTTTTCCTTTCCTATCCCTTTTTCTCCTTTTACTCTGTCCATTATTTTAGAGGCTTAAGGCAATAATTTTAAAAATGACAGTAAAATACATATATATATGTGTATATATATACATGAAATTTGCTATTTTAACCATTTTAAGTGTTACAGTTCAGTAGTATTAAGTATATTCACATGTAACCATCCCAATTATCCCAACCATCCCAATTATCCCAATCATCCCAAAGGCTATAAGAGGTGTGGGGACACTCCAAAGCTTTTTTTTTTTATCATCCTAAATAGCAGCTCTGTACCCATTAAGCAACAACTCATTCTCCCTTCCCTCCAGTCCCTGGTAACCTCTATTCTGCTTTCCATTTCTAGGAATTTGCCTATTCTAGGAGCCTCATATAAGTGGAATCATACACCATTTGTCCTTTTGTGCCTGGCTTCTTTCACTTAGTATAACGTTTTCAAGCATGTTTTGGCATGAATCAGGACTTCATTCCTTTTAATGGCTGAATAATATTTCACTGTATGGATGGACCATATATGGTTTATCTATTCATTCATTGGTGGATATTGGGTGCTTTCCATCATTTTGCTAGTATGCATAATGCTGTTATGAATATCCATGTACAAGTTTCTGGGTGGGTATATATTTTCTTTTCTCAAGGCACATACCTACAAGTAGAATTGGTGAATCACACAGTAATTCTATGTTTAATTTTTGAAGAGCAGCCAAACTCTTTTCCATGGTGGCTACACCATCTTACATTCTCACCAGTAGCAAATGAAAGCTCCGATTTCTCACTAACACTTGTTATTTTACATGAAAAACATTGTAGCCATTCTAGGCTGTGTCCATCTTTGTCATGTAAGGAAACAGCTATAATTGTGCAAAGAGCACAGATCTAGGCAGAAATCCAGCTCCACCACTCACATGCCGTGTGAATCAGGCATGTTCCTGGACCTCTTAGAGCCTTAGTTTCTTTCTGTGTAACATGGAGCTAATCATCTATGCCTGGTACAGACTCTAGAACACATGAAGCTCAGTGGGTAGCTATTATTTTCCACTAGAATGTAAGCTTAAGCAAGGCAGGGATTTGGTCTGTTAGGCACATCTTAGTGGTATCCCATGTGCCCAGAGCAATGAATGGCCTGTAGACACTACAGAATATCTGTGGAATGAATGAATGGAGAACTCTCTCAGCAGGCAGGCTCCTGCGGAAATGAATGGTCTCATTAGTGAGGACCCTGTCATGAGAGATGTTGAGCCCTGATCTGGATAAACACTGAGTTGTCACTGTGTGTAGGCCCCACAGAGAGATAGTAATAGGAAAGCTGTCTCATCTTCAAAGAGCAAAGGCTCTAAGAGTTGTGGGGACGCTAACCTCCAAACCCGGCCACGCAGACTCCTGGCAGAGTCAGTGGAAGGGGTGTCAGGGGGAGATGATGGTCAGCCAAGGGGGTAGGGGCTGGAGCTGGAGCCCCCCTGGGGCGGGTGTGGCCCTTGACCCCAGTGAAGCCAGCCTGTCTGGGCCTTCTCCCAGGTGCTGCCCGACCGAGAGGGGAAGCGCTGCATGTTCTGTGTGAAGACTGCCTCCCGCACCTATGAGATGAGCGCCTCCGACACGCGCCAGCGCCAGGAATGGACAGCTGGTGAGTGCTCACGGGGTGGGCTGGACCTGGCTGGGCCCCAGTCGCCTCATCGGTGAAAAGGGAGTGAGAGCCCTTCGCCCAGCAAGAGGCCGGAGGCTGGCTAGAAGCCACTCCAAAGGCCCCTTTCTGGCTGTGGGCCCCCTGGAGGCCCCCCTGTCCCCGGCTAGCCCCTCCCGCTCCCTCCGCAGCCATCCAGACGGCGATCCGGCTGCAGGCCGAGGGGAAGACGTCGCTGCACAAGGACCTGAAGCAGAAGCGGCGCGAGCAGCGGGAGCAGCGAGAGAGGCGCCGGGCTGCCAAGGAGGAGGAGATGCTGCGGCTGCAGCAGCTGCAGGAGGAGAAGGAGAGGAAGCTTCAGGAGCTGGAGCTGCTGCAAGAGGCGCAGCGGCAGGCGGAGCGCCTGATGCAGGAGGAGGAGGAGCGGCGCCGCAGCCAGCACCGGGAGCTCCAGCAGGCGCTCGAGGTCCAGCTGCGCGAGGCAGAGCAGGTGCGGCTGCACCCGGGCGGAGGCGGTGGGCCGAGGGGTGCGGCCCAGGCCAGGTGCTGAGCGCCGGGGGGCGGGGCCTGGGCTGGGGGCGGAGCCACGCACTGAGGGATGAGCGTGGAGGCGGGGCTTGTCTTGAGGGATTTTGGCGGGGGACAGAGATAGGTATGGGATGGGGACAGGGCCTGTGGGGTAAGGGACTTGGCAGAAGGATGGCTTGAGAGGAGAGACGGTGTGGGGCGGGGCCCGAGCCTACGAATTGGGAAAAATGGAATGGAGTGATAGGTGTAGAGTGAAGCCAGGTTGGGAGACCTTGGCTGGCTGAGGGCGGGACCTTGACAGAGGAGCTGCTAAAGACCTTGTGTCTAGGGATGAATTTGGACCTAGGCTGGACTATGTGGGACCTGACTTGATCTGAATTTATAATGAGGCCAGTCTGGAGAAGGCAGGATGGGAGGAAGACGGGATGAACCTGGAGACGGACTAGAGGGGTAGAGGCAATTAGATTTAAGATTTAAGAGATCTAGATCTGGAGTCGAGACACTGTGGGTTCCATACCAACTCTGCCTCTTAGGAACCCTGTGATCTCAGGTAAGTTACTTGGCCTTTCTGTGCCTCAGTTACCTGTGACATGTTGATGCCAATAGAACTTGGTTTATAGAGTTGTGGAAAGGAGGATCAACTAAGGAAATACTTTTGAGTTATAATTGCTCTAACAATTATAATTATAGTCGTTCCCTTGCTACCACTAGTCTAATTATAATTGTAAAACATTATATTACAATGTATAATAATAACTATTAAGGCTGGTGCTAAAAAGGGGATGACCTGAGCCCCTTTCCCCCATGTGGTTCACTGATCCTCATCAGACTTAGTCAGGTTTTCAGAAGGGGATCAGATCAGGAAAATCTGACCTGAACTCCCCAGACCCTCATCCAGAGATAACTAGCTGGGCTGGCCTCACAAAGCCCTGGGGAAAGGGCAGCATACCGCCAGCCTTCCTCCACCGGGCCCCTGCTGACCTGGCTCCCTGTCCCCCATGCAGGCCCGGGCCTCCATGCAGGCTGAGATGGAGCTGAAGAAGGAGGAGGCTGCCCGGCAGCAGCAGCGCATCAAGGAGCTGGAGGAGATGCAGCAGAGGCTCCAGGAGGCCCTGCAGCTGGAGGTGAAAGCTCGGCAGGACGAGGAGGCCGTGCGCCTCGCCCAGACCAGGTAGGAAGGTGGCCCCTTCTGCTTCCGCTCCCTGACACCCCCGCCCTCCCACCTGTCAAGCGCCTGTGAGGTGCCTCTGCCTCGGAGGTGACACAGTGGACACCCCGCAGGCTGCTGGAGGAGGAGGAGGAGAAGCTGAAGCAGCTGCTGCAGCTGAAGGAGGAGCAGGAGCGCTATATCGAGCGGGCGCAGCAGGAGAAGCAGGAGCTGCAGCAGGAGATGGCCCTGCAGAGCCGCTCTCTGCAGCAGGCCCAGCAGCAGCTGGAGGAGGTGCGGCAGAACCGGCAGAGGGCCGACGAGGATGTGGAGGTGAGGCCTGGGCTGGAGCAGGTCGCAGGTGGCGGGGTGGGCTGTGGCACCAGCTCTGGAACCTTCCCTGGAGCTCTATCTCTCGGGCTCTACTGTCGCCTGCCTGTGTGGCCTCTGACAAATGGCCTAACCTCTCTGAGCTCCAAGTCCCTCATCTGAGAAAGGGGACTGGTAATTGCATTGCTATGAAGATTAAGCAAGATAGCATGTGATACTTAATATCCAGTAAGCACTGAAGAAACATTAACTGCTGTTTGTATCATTGTTACTCATCCGGGCAAAATTTTTTTCCTCCTACTTTTCCAGCCCCTACTTTGTTATCCCTGCACTTTGGTTCCACTCTTTGGAGCCCAAATCTCCATAGAAGATTGTTTTAAAAAGACAAACTTTTGATGTTTTATTTTTATTAGTGTTCATTATTTTATTTTGCTTTATTGGCATACATGGTCATTGTAAAAAAAATTCAAACACAGAAATAAGTATCATAAAAAGAGAAAATTCCTCTATGATTCCCCACCCCAAAAAGCCGCTGCTAATGGCTAGATGAACACTGGAGCAGAGGTTTCTGCATCAGGTCCTGGACAGGTGGTGTGACACAGTGGTTCAGAGCTCCATGTTTGTCCCTGGGCAAGTCCCTTAACCTCTTTTGAATTTGCTTCTTAGCTTCTTCTCTGGAAGTTAAGTAAGATATTAGTACATTGTAGCTGCTTGATAAGTGGAAACTATACTTATGATTATTTTTGACTATTTGAGGGTCTTTGAGTCCCCTGAAATTGGATGCCAACTTTGTTCATACACATAGCTCTTTATGAACATACATAGTTTTTCTGGGAAGATGATCAATAGCCTTTGTCGGATCCTAAGGGGCCTGTGAACCTGAAAAGGCTGAGACTTGCTGTCTTGGGTGTTGGCTCTGACCACTTTCCACTGGTCCTGCCTCCACAGGCTGCTCAGCAGAAGTTGCGCCAGGCTAGTACCAACGTGAAACACTGGCATGTCCAGATGAACCGGCTCATGCATCCTATTAAACCTGGAGGTGAGAAGGGTTAGAGCCTGGAGCACGGAATGGACAAGAGAGGGAGGAGGGGAGACCCCCACATCTGCAGAGCCAGCAGGGCACTGCAGGTCAGGGGGTGCTCCCCTCCCCTGAGGGCTGAAGTAAAGCCCCTCAGCTTCTCCCCTTTGCGCGCACCTTGTTGCTTCTTCATACCTGCCTTTTCTCTGCCAGACAAACGTCCCACCACCAGCAGCTCCTTCACAGGCTTTCAGGCCCCTCTACTTGCCCGCCGCGACTCCTCCCTAAAGCGCCTGACTCGCTGGGGATCCCGTGACAACAAGACCCCTTCACCCAGCAGCAGTGACCAGCAGAAGTCCCTCAATGGTGAGGAAGATGCTTCCAGCTCAGCTTCTGCCTCTCAGGAAGATAAACTGGACCTGGCACCGGAAAACTAACCTCTGCCAGCCCCTTGCCCCCAATCTCACACCTACCAGGACCTGGCCACAGCTGGCCTGTGGGTGATACCAGCCTCTGCCGAAGAAGGAGCGGCAGCCCTGGTGCCCAGGGCCCAGGTCCTCGGACCATGAAACAGCTCGGATTGGAGTCTGGTTCTTTTTTTTAACCCCAGCCTCAGGCCTCAGACCACTGAGGCTGTCAGGGATGTTGATCCTTGAGAACTTGACCCTGTGCCTTAACTCCAAGGGCCCTATGCCCTGGACTGGGAAAGAGAGTCAACAAGCAAGCCAGGGACCACCTGTCCCCAGACTGCCACCAAGTTTGGAGGCACACTTCCGAATAAAAACTGCTGTTGGAATAAATTATACAGCAGGTTTGTTGTCTATCTCTCCTACCATTTTCTCTCTTCTTAAGTCCAGTTATAGATCCCAGGAAGAATACGGTATAATGCAGTGGCTAGGAAAGTCCACTCCGCCACTTACCAACTGGGTGACTGGCCAAGTTTCTTCACTTCCCTGTGCTTCAGTTCCCATGGTGATAAAACAGGAAAAATAATAGAGCTTCCCTTATAGGGTTGTTCTGAGGATTAAGTGTTTGGCACATGAGAAAGCACCACTATTGATATTGCCCAAAAGTGTTTATTGAGCATATATTCTGTGTCTGGAAATTTCTCAGGTTATTTGTCATGGCAACTCTGAGAGATGGATACTATTATTCTCTTTCTTAACATATGGGGAAATTGAGGCTCAGAGAGGTCAGATAACTTGCCTAAAGCCTTTCAGACTTGCTTCCTTCCCATATTGCCTGATTACCTACCTACCTAACTGCCTAAGACAGAGATCTGGGAACCTAGGATAACTTGCTCCCTCCCTGACACCCCCTTATGAAAAATCTATCTTCAAATCCAGTCAATTCCCTCTCCTTCATGGTTTCATATCTATCCTTCCATCTCTAACCCCATGGTTATTGCCATGGCTAAGGCCTTCGTATCCTCCACCTGGGATTGAACCTGGGCCCTTGGCAGTAAGTGTGCAGAGTCCTAACCACTGTACCACAAGGGAATTCCCTAAGGTTAGATTTTTAATGGGAAAGTGGAATGGAAATACAAGTATAAGGAGAAGAGGAGACAATAAAATTTTTGATTGCTGAAGAAGGGCTTGTTCATGTATTTTTTTTTTTTTTACTGTCTTGACCATTTAAAGAAATTGAAGTACAGTTAATTTACAGGGTTGTGTTAATTTCAGGTGTGCAGCAAAGTGACTCATATATATTATATATATATATTTTTCAGATTCTTTTACATTATAGGTTAAGATATTGAATATAGTTCCCTGTGTTATACCGTAGGTCCTTGTTGTTTGTCTGTTTATTCACTATGGGATTTGAGTCTTATTCAACACACTTAAAAGGGTAATATAGTAGTTTTACGGGCACACCAGGTGGCACAGTGGTAAAGAACCTGCCTGCCAATGCAGCAGACACAGGAGACACTTGTTTGATCCTTGGGTTGGGAAGCTCCCCTGGAGGAGGAAATGGAAACCGACTCCAATATTCTTGAAAATTCCATGGACAGAAGAACCTGGTAGACTGCGGTCCATGGGGCAACAAAGATTCAGACACAACTAAGTACATACGCCCACCATAGTAGTTTTATAATAAAATGTTAATGTTGATAAACTAGTAGAAATTACATCCATCCTCTGCAACTGCTTGAAACCAATATGAAAAACATTAGATGTCACCTTAAGAATGTGCAAGGAGCTGCATTAATTCCTATATATTCTTTTAGGGGTAGAGGGGCAAAAATGTTGAAGACTACTAACTATGAAGGACTGTGACTAGAAAGACAGAATGGGGAACTGATTAGACATTCTTGGAAGCCAGGTAGTGTTTAGACTTGAGGTGGCAGGACAATCTTTAAACCTTGGTCTCCTCACCTGTAAATGGGAGTCCATTCCTGCCTTTTGGCCATTCTATGACGGGACACAGGAGGTGTTGCTGGTTGCGGCGAGGCAGGGAAAAGAAGACCACCCTGAATTGGGACTGGCATGAGAAGCTGTCAGTCCTGAGGGACATTTTTGGGAGCAGGAGAAGATATTTTGCTGTCTTTTAATTGCAGGGTTAGAAAAGAATGCCCTTGACCTTACCAATATCCTGGACAAAGGAGAGTGTATCCAATCTCTGATGCCTTCAAAGATACCTATAAACTCGAGGCCATGTGCAAAGTGCAGTCTATTGCTGCCCCAGGTCACCACTCTGAGGGTTGAGGAGGTAGGGCAATGTACTGGAAGGGCTGGAATATAACAGGCTTTTTGCAAACTGTTGTCAGGATATGTAAAGTGCCTATTTCTCAAGCCCAGGGTCACTCTGGGCCGAAGAGGCGCCAGCTCAGAGATGCCTCTCTGGTCCCTGCTGTAGCTGAAAAGGATAGAGAAGGGCTGAGGAGGCCGATTTCAGGAGGCCAAGGAAGACTCCACCTGCCGGCTGGATCTTGAAATGGCTGTGGAGGCAACTGGATCCGACAATTCAAAGCAGGTCTAGCCTTATTCCACACTGTAAGTTACCATTCAGTTACACTGTAATTGGGCATCACAGCAGGTTTTCGTAGCTGAGCTCTCTGGCTGGTCTGAAAAGGTTTGGCAGGAACCAAATTTTCTCATTGTGAGCTGTGCCTGTGGGCAAATCTAGTCAAAATGAAGATCTGGGGAAGCTGTATTGGTCTGTTTTGGACTCAAGCAACAGAAGCTAACTGATTTAGGTGAATACACGCACACACACACACACACACACACACACACACATGCTTTTAGTATAAAAATGAAATGAGGTTTAAAATGTAGAAAAAAATATAAATAAACAAAATAAAATGTACTATCTCTGGGACTTCCCTGGTGGTCCAGTGGTTGGGACTCCATGCTTTCAATGTCGGGAATACTAGTTCGATCCCTGGTGGGGGAACCAGGATCTCACATGACTTGTGGCAAGGTTAAAAAAAAAAAAAGGAATAAAAAATGTACTATCTTTACAGTCTTCCCAGAATTTCTTTTAGAGAAGGAGCTGTCTTTAGGGGAAATGAGTCTTTTAAAGGAAGGAAGTGAGATCTTCAGGGCATGAATATTGGCAGGAACCCTAGCAATGAAGAGATGCACCTAGAAAGCCAGAGGGATTTGTTTTTTTCTCTGGACGCAGTGGGGCAGAAGGGAGAATGGTGGGGCAGGGAGGAGAGGTAGTAATTTGGGAAAAGGCCAGGCCCTAAGGGGAAAAGAGCCAATCAGAAACTTTAACTTTACAAGAATGTCAGCTGTGTGAGTTTAAACTATTTGCAATGCATCATGTGATCCTGCCCCAGGGATCCATATATACCCATGAATGTTTTATGTGGGAAGATGTTTGGGCAGTCCTCAGGAAGGGCTGAGTTTCATCTCTACATTTCTGAACTATGACTGCAACAGCCTCGTAGAAGCTGAAGCCTGGAGGCAGAGAGATTTATGAGAATATAAATCCCCCAGAAATTTGCAGAAATCTTAGGGAAGTCTTTGACTTCCACAACCCATTCTTCCTTCCATCTCAGAGGCAAGGAGGTTGACATCTGAATTACAAAAGTATTGCACATTCATTTCACAAAGTTGGGGGTGAGGTGGGGAAAGAGAGAAGCAGAGGGAAAAAAATCACTCAGTTCTATTAACCAGATATCTGAGGGTGTAGCCTGGGAAGTATATGAGAGAGCGGAGTGTAATCTTTATTTTAAAGATGATGGAGAGGAGATAATATACCTACAGAGTTTGTTCATCTCCAGATGACAAATCCAATCTCTTTCATAACATTGCCTTCCAGGGACTTCCCAGGTGGTCCAGTGGTCAAGAATCCATCTGCCTGGAGAATGGATACTTGTATATGTATGGCTGAGTCCCTTCACTGTTCACCTGAAATTATCACAATATTGTTAATCAGCTATACCCCAACACAAAATGTTTTTGGTGGTAAAATACAAATAAAATTAAAAAAAAAAAAAAAAANAAAAAAAAAAAAAAAGAATCTCCCTGCCAATGCAGGGGACATGGGTTCGATCCCTGATCTGGAAAGATTTCACCTGCTTCAGGGCGACTGAGCCCATGCACCACAACTACTGAGACCATAGGCCACAATTACTGAAGCCTGTGCCCCCTAGAGTCCCTGCTGCACAAGAAAAGACATTGCTGTGAGAAGCCTGCCTACCACAACTAAAGGAACTAGAGAAAGCCTGCATGCAGCGATGAAGACTCAGAGAAGCCGATTTTTTTTTTTTTTTTAAAGACCGCATCCCAGCTGCTAGGTACTTAAAAAAAAATTCATTTATGGTGTTACGCCCAAGTCGCGAAATCTCCCAATGACCACCAGGGAGCTGGTATCCGATGCAAAAGCAAGAGAGTTTTTATTACCAAGCTTGAGCTGGGGCTCCCACCGTTACCGACGCAGCGGCTAAGGAGAGGAGCCCCGAGTTTTGGGTTACACTGCTTATATAGGGAATATTCAGGTGAAAGGGTAACAAAGGGGGTATTCAGGCTGAAGGACTACTGATTGGTTACCCTCTTCTATAGGGTTGTGTGTGGATTTCTGATTGGTTTTTTTTTACTTCCACGGTAGATCATTACTTCCAAGGTAAATCACAAAGGTAAATCATTACTTCCAAGGTAAATCACAAAAGTAAATCATTACTTCCAAGGCAAATCACAAATTCTTGAACTTAAAGTCAGGAGGTTTAACCTAAGGGCTGATTGGCTCCTGCACAGTGTGGCAAGTGTAGGCAATATCCAAAGTCTAAGTCTGTTTGCCCTGTACCTTTGCTAAATGGAGTTCTTTTACAAGATGGAGTAGCTCAGGCTCTTCAGTGACTGCACTGGGTCTTTAGTTGCTGCATACAGGATATAGTTCCCGGAGCAGGAATCAAATCCAGCACATTTACACCGGAAGAGCAGAGTCTTAGCCACTGGACCACCAGGGACATCCCCGCTAAGTAACTTTTTATGGTATATCTGAAGGTTGGGATGACAGGTCCCTTCCAGGTCCTAAAGACCTGGGTTAAAAAGCGACAACAGAATTTTCTACAACAGGAGGAAGGATGTTCCCCAGTTACAGGGCAAGTATATTAGATGAATAGGAAGATAAGTAAGAAATTCAGAACCATAAATTTCTAGTTGTGGTGGTTTAGTTGCTCAGTCGCGTCCGACTCTTTGCAACACCACGGGCTGTAGTT
>SJYQ01006675.1:8804-45541 GCA_006410935.1 Redunca redunca
TAGTCTTAATTGTTTTTCCTGTATATTATTATTTATCTCAGGATTTTGAGGCTTCCTGAATATTGACATGTGTAATTTTTTAAACAAATTTGAGTGTGTATTATTTGAGTATACGAATAAATAATAAATGATCTTTCTTTCTCTTTAGACACTGTGGCTGTACTTGATTTAAGTAGATTACATGTTCACGACATTCTTGCTAAATTAGAGAACTGACAATTATTTTTATAAATCAAATAACACATCATTTTCTCAACTTGGATTGGTGATATCTATCTCTAATGGTAGGGCCTAGAAAATATATAATTTTAAAAAATTTATTTATTTTTTAGTTGAAGGATAATTGCTTTACAGAAATTTGTTGGTTTCTGTCAAACATCAACATGAATCAGCCATAGGTATACACACATCCCCTCCCTCTTGCACTTCCCTCCCATTTACCTCCCCAATCCCAAACCTCTAGATTGCTAAGAGCCTCTGTTTGAATTTTTGAGTCATAGAGCAACTTTTTTTTTTTAATGAAGTATACCATTTCATTGGTATTCTAGAACTTTTTTTGGAGAAGGCAATGGCACCCCACTCCAGTACTCTTGGCTGGAAAATCCCATGAATGGAGGAGCCTGGTAGGCTGCAGTCCATCAGGTCACTAAGAGTCGGGCACGACTGAGTGACTTCACTTTCACTTTTCACTTTTGTGCATTGGAGAAGGAAATGGTAACCCACTCCAGTGTTCTTGCCTGGAGAATCCGAGGGACGGGGAAGCCTGGTGGGCTGCCATCTATGGGGTCGCATAGAGTTGGACACGACTGAGGCAACTTAGCAGCAGCAGAAATTTTTCATAAGAAGATAAATATTTGTGTGGGATAAATGATGAAATCAGTGTTGTATTCTGGAGCATCAGGTCAGTTCAGTTCAGTCGCTCAGTCATGTCTGACTCTTGCAACCCCATGAATCGCAGCACACCAGGCCTCCCTGTCCATCACCAACTCCCGGAGTTCACTCAGACTCATGTCCATTGAGTCAGTGATGCCATCCAGCCATCTCATCCTCTGTCATCCCCTTTTCCTCCTGCCCCCAATCCCTCCCAGCATCAGAGTCTTTTCCAATGAGACAACTCTTCGCATGAGGTGGCCAAAGTACTGGAGTTTCAGCTTTAGCATCATTCCTTCCAGAATCCCAGGGCTGACCTCCTTCAGAATGGACTGGTTGGATCTTCTTGCGGTCCAAGGGACTCTCAAGAGTCTTCTCCAACACCACAGTTCAAAAGCATCAATTCTTCAGTGCTTAGCCTTCTTCACAGTCTATCTCTTACATCCATACATGGCCACAGGAAAAACCACAGCCATGACTAGACGGACCTTTGTTGGCAATGTAATGTCTCTGCTTTTCAAAATGCTATCTAGGTTGGTCATAACTTTTCTTCCAAGGAGTAAGAGTCTTTTCATTTCATGGCTGCAGTCACCATCTGCAGTGATTTTGGAGCCCCCCAAAAATAAAGTCTGACACTGTTTCCACTGTTTCTCCATCTATTTCCCATGAGGTGATGGGACCAGATGCCATGATTTTTGTTTTCTGAATGTTGAGCTTTAAGCCAACTTTTTCACTCTCCTCTTTCACTTTCATCAAGAGGCTTTTTAGTTCCTCTTCACTTTCTGCCATAAGGGTGGTGTCATCTGCATATCTGAGGTTATTGGTATTTCTTCTGGCAATCTTGATTCTAGCTTGTTCTTCTTCCAGCCCAGCATTTCTCATGATGTACTCTGCATACAACTTAAATAAACAGGGTGACAATACAGCTTTGACGTACTCCTTTTCCTATTTGGAACCAGTCTGTTGTTCCATGTCCAGTTCTAACTGTTGCTTCCTGACCTACATACAGATTCCTCAAGAGGCAGGTCAGGTGGTTTGGTATTCCTATCTCTTTCAGAATTTTCCACAGTTTATTGTGATCTACACAGTCAAAGGCTTTGGCATAGTCAATAGAGCAGAAAGAAATAGATGTATTTCTGGAACTCTCTTTCTTTTTCCATGATCTAGCGGATGTTGGCAATTTGATCTCTGGTTCCTCTGCCTTTTCTAAAACCAGCTTGAACATCAGGAATTTCATGGTTCATGTATTGCTGAAGCCTGGCTTGGAGAATGTTGAGCATTACTTTACTAGCGTGTGAGATGCGTGCAATTGTGCGGTAGTTTGAGCATTCTTTGGCATTGTCTTTCTTTGGGATTGGAATGAAAACTGACCTTTTCCAGTCCTGTGGCCACTGCCGAGTTTTCCAAACTTGCTGGCATATTGAGTGCAGCACTTTCACAGCATCATTTTTCAAGATTCGAAATAGCTCAACTGGAATTCCATCACCTCCACTAGCTTTGTTCGTAGTGAAGCTTTCTAAGGCCCACTTGACTTCACATTCCAGGATGTCTGGCTCTAGGTGTGTGATCATACCATCGTGATTATCTTGGTCATAACGATCTTTTTTGTACAGGTCTTCTGTGTATTCTTGCCACCTCTTCTTAATATCTTCTGCTTCTGTTAGGTCCATACCATTTCTGTGCTTTATCGAGCCCATCTTTGCATGAAATGTTCCCTTGGTATCTCTAATTTTCTTGAAGTGATCTCTAGTCTTTCGCATTCTGTTGTTTTCCTCTATTTCTTTGCATTGATCGCTGAGGAAGGCTTTCTTATCTCTCCTTGCTATTCTTTGGAATTCTGCATTCAGATGCTTATATCTTTCCTTTTTGCCTTTGCTTTTCTCTTCTCCTCTTTTCACAGCTATTTGTAAGGCGTCCTCAGACAGCCATTTTGCTTTTTTGCAAAATGAGAACCCCATGAACAGTATTCTGGAGCGTAGATTAGTCCAAAGAAATGGAAAGACTGCACTGTGTCAGTTCTGATTATAATTGTGAAAAATCTGCATAGTGTTGGGTTAAATATCTTGGCCAGAGGTAAATAAACACTGCTCAGCACAAAGTCAATAAAAAAATGAGCTAAAAAGCGAAGACAAATTCTGTGCCAGCATTTTAGCTCGCTGTTACATGTTTGAGACCTTAGATTTGAGGTAAACTGGGAAGAATTTTAATTCTTTTATTTTGGTTAACCTCTTCAGTGGTAATTTACTAGCACAGGCATTTACAATCAACCATTGAGAGAAAGACCCATTTCTGGAGTTCTTAAGAAATATACCCATTTCCACACTTGAAAAAAAAAATGAAGCAATTTGAATAATGATCTCTGTGACTTAGTAAACGATAGTTAATTTGAGGAGCACTAAAAGAGTAGAACAGAGTGTAAAAGTACCCATTTAATTAGATAGCTTTTCACATCCTTGCCTCACATTAATCTCTTGCTCCACTGGCCTTCTTAAATTTTATATTCATATTTAATAGATTGCCATGTGTGATTTTTTTTCTGAATCTAACTACCAGACTTATTAACTTCAAATATTCCATTTTTTTTCCCATAGAAATGCATTTCTACTCTTGCTTATTCACTGAGGATGGACTAGGCATCTAATTTCCCTATAGCCATGTAGGTATGTGATTCTAAGTTGTCTCTCTCCAAACACACAAGCAGTTAGATCTATCACTGGCACCACCATCAACTCTGCCACAGCCCCCTTGCAGAACTAGAATGTTCTTTTCTCTCCCCGTGTGAGAGTCGAGTTTGGTGAGGTAATCCTGTTTTTATTTTGCCAATAGAGCTCACTGATTTTCAACCCAGGCTGTCATTAGAAGCACCTTGAGAATGATTTCAAAAAACAAAACGAATGTCTGGGCCCCATTTGTGTCAAATAAATCATAATATCTGAAAGGAAAAACAAGTCATCTGCACTTGCTAAATCCTCTCCTGTGCAGCCAGGTTGGAGAATCAATTTTTCTCAGCTTGTAATGCATGACATACCTGAACAGGTAAAAAGTTGTGGTCAGCTGGATATCCCAGTTTAGACACCCACATTGCCATCACTCAAGCAAATAGGATTCTCCTACTTAGTGAATGACTCCCCAAAACTGAAAGAGTTTCTTTTACTTGAGGTATTGCAATGCCAACTAAAAGATTAGTTTATAATCTGTGAGTCCACATCATGAAAACAGTTCACTACATTATGTCCAATTCACTGAAAAACTGACTTAATCTGTCTAGATTCTTAGGAAACTATGGAGAAGCCAAACAAAACCCCCCAGAGTAATTTTCTATGTTTCTTGTTAACTACATATAATCTGATAGTAACTCTGGTAACAAAACTGGCATTCTGGTGGTGATGGTGGGGTGAGGATTAGAAATAAGTTTCTTCACATTTGCTTCTCAATGGGTATTAGTCTCTTTGGAACATTCTGTAATATCTGAAGCTTGATCCTATTCCTGGTCCTTAGAAAAGCTTAAAAATAGCTTATTTTCCCTGATCTGTTGTGTACAAAAACTCTGCTTTAGACCTAAGACCTAAATATTTCAAATAGTGTCAGCATTGCAATAAACAAAGGAGCAGCTTATGTCACAATCATTTTTCTCAGACTAGGTCCCAGGGCAGTAGATGGACAGGAGCAGCTCATGTTCTGTAGTTACTCAATTGGGCTTAACCTTTCTGAGTCCTGTTGTCCTTGTGTTGCTATAGCAATGATAGCATCTAACCTGTTGAGAGTGTCATATGGATTAAATGAGATGAAAAGTCCTCAGTAAGTAACTACTTTTGGTTAGAGAGTATGGTAATAAGAAAGAAGTACCCAGAATAGAGATGATTCAAGATGAATTAGTGGGGAGTCTAACACTCAGAAGCCACTCTAGTATACTTTGATAGCCTCCTGTCCTCCCTCACAGTGGGTGTTGCAGTTGTAAAGTAAATAGTTAATTGCTTACTTGTATTTGTGTAATGTGATCTTCTTTCCTAGAGTTTAAGAGGATTGATGACAGAGAGTTTTTAAATAATTTCTTATTCATTGCTATATCTGCTGTACCTAACAGTTCAGTTCAGTTCAGTTGCTCAGTCGTATCTGACTCTTTGTGACCCCAAGAATCGCAACACGCCAGGCCTCCCTGTCCATCACCAACTCCTGGAGTTCACCCAGACTCACGTCCATCGAGTCAATGATGCCATCCAGCCATCTCATCCTCTGTCGTCCTCTTTTTCTCCTGCCCCCAATCCCTCCCAGCATCAAAGTTTTTTCCAATGAGTCAACTCTTCATATGAGGTGGTCAAAGTATTGAAGTTTCAGCTTCAGCATCATTCCTTCCAAAGAAATCCCAGGGCTGATCTCCTTCAGAATGGACTGGTTGGATCTCCTTGCAGTCCAAGGGACTCTCAAGAGTCTTCTCCAACATCACAGTTCAAAAGCATCAATTCTTTGGCACTCAGCCTTCTTCACAGGCCAATTCCCACATCCATACATGACCACAGGAAAAACCATAGCCTTGACTAGACGGACCTTAGTCGGCAGAGTAATGTCTCTGTTTTTGAATATGCTATCTAGGTGGGTCATAACTTTTCTTCCAAGGAGTAAGTGTCTTTTAATTTCATGGCTGCAGTCACCATCTACAGTGATTTTGGAGCCAAAAAAAATAAAGCCTGACACTGTTTCCACTGTTTCTCCATCTATTTCCCATGAAACGATGGGACCAGATGCCATGATCTTCGTTTTCTGAATGTTTAGCTTTAAGCCAACTTTTTCACTCTCCTCTTTTACTTTCATCAAGAGGTTTTTTAGTTCCTCTACACTTTCTGCCATAAGGGCGGTGTCATCTGTATATGTGAGGTTATTGATATTTCTCCCAGCAATATTGATTCCAGCTTGGGTTTCTTCCAGCCCAGCGTTTCTCATGATGTACTCTGCATAGAAGTTAAATAAGCAGGGTGACAATATACAGCCTTGACGTACTCCTTTTCCTATTTGAAACCAGTCTGTTGTTCCATGTCCAGTTCTAACTGTTGCTTCCTGGCCTGCATACACATTTCTCAAGAGGCAGGTCAGGTGGTCTGGTATTCCCATATCTTTTAGGATTTTCCACAGTTTATTGTGATCCACACAGTCAAAGGCTTTGGCATAGCCAATAGAGCAGAAAGCCTAGAGATCTCTTCAAGAAAATTAGAGATACCAAGGGAACATTTCATGCAAAAGTACCTAACACTTAGTAGGAGGTTAATAAATATATTGAATAAAGTATCTAAAGTATCTCACAATTCCTTTTTTGTAGTGAAAGTGAGTGTTAATGATATTATCATAGTAATACTCTTATTTAATTTTTTTTATGCTTCCTTATAATGTCTTGGAACCCAGAAAGGCTAGTTCAGTTCAGTTTATTCGCTCAGTCATGTCTGATTCTTTGCGACCCATGAATCGCAGCACACAGGCCTCCCTGTCCATCACCAACTCCCGGAGTTCACCAAAACTCATGTGGATCGAGTCGGTGATGCCATCCAGTCATCTCATCCTCTGTCGTCCCCTTCTCCTCCTGCCCTCAATCCCTCCCAGCATCAGGGTCTTTTCCAATGAATCAACTCTTCACATGAGGCGGCCAAAGTATTGGAGTTTCAGCCTCAGCATCATTCCTTCCAATGAACACCCAGGACTGGACTCCTTTTGGATGGACTGGTTGAATCTCCTTGCAGTCCAAGGGACTCTCAAGAGTCTTCTCTAGCACCACAGTTAAAAAGTGTCAATTCTTCAGCGCTCAGCTTTCTTCACAGTCCAACTCTCACATCCATACATGATCACTGGAAAAACCATAGGCTTAACAAGACAGACCTTTGTTAGCAAATTAATATCTCCACTTTTTAATATGCTATCTAGGTTGGTCATAACTTTCCTTCCAAGGATTAAGCGTCTTTTAATTTCCTGGCTTCAATCACCATCTGCAGTGATTTTGGAGTCAAAAAATACATCATGAGAAACGCTGGGCTGGAAGAAGCACAAGCTGGAATCAAGATTGCCAGGAGAAATATCAATAACCTCAGATATGCACATGACACCACCCTTATGGCAGAAAGTGAAGAGGAACTAAAAAGCCTCTTGATGAAAGTGAAAGAGGAGAGTGAAATAGTTTGCTTAAAGCTCAACATTCAGAAAACTAAGATCATGGCATCTGGTCTCTTCACTTCATGGGAAATAGATGGGGAAACAGTGGAAACAGTGTCAGGCTTTATTTTGGGGGGCTCCAAAATCACTGTAGAAATGCTAAAAAAGTGTTATTTTTGTTGTGGTGATGGGCTGTTACACTTGTTTCTTTTCCTAGTCATTTCAGAAGTCTGTACACTTTCTGGATCTATAACTCTCCTAACTCCCTCTTCTAATGTCATCTATAAAATTGCTACTACAAAATTCTCTTATAAAAGTCTGTGTTCCTAGAATAAATGCTCTGTATGAATACAGGGCAGGGAATTATGATCTTCTAGATTCATTGCAGTGGAGAAGGCTGTCTCCAAATTATGTGAAGACCTTTGCTGTGTGGTTTTCTACTCTGTTCCATAGTACAATTTCTTTTCATGTTTCTTCCACATGCCCACTTCCTCCTGAGATAGATGTTTAAGAAGCTATTTGCTTCCTCAGTGGATGATTGTTATTTTATTCTTAATATGTAGGTGGTTGCTTGCCAAAAATAAAGGTTTGGATCAAAACAACTTAGTCAGTCTTATATGCAGGCAGCCTACATTTTCCTTCTGACCAGCTGTCTTGAATGCATTTAACTATCTCTTATGAATTTAGCTCATAAACATTTGGACAAAAACTTAATTTCAAGGCTTTCAGGGAGGCTTTATTTCCTCACGAACACATTAATTCTCTTGGCAGACCAGTGTAACTAGGATTAAAATATAACAAAGTGACTTTATAAGTTTCCTTAGAGCCAAGTTTTTGGCCACTCAAGTGTGAGAAATAAAGCATTTGCTGAGGGTGATATTGCTTTGGCAGACTTTTTCACCATGAATACTGTACACAAACTGTTACTTTAGTTAAACTATAAAATAATGGAATAATATTCAAAAAATAGGATTTACCTTGTGGATATCTGAAGAGGATATTTCTAAATCTTTTTAACCACCATTCTAGTATAGGTTAGCATGAGACTTCATGTGATCAAACAGAATATAGTGCTTATACAAGGCAGTTTCTGAAAGATGTTACTATGCAGTTTTTTTTTTTTTTTTTCAGGCCCTTAATGTTTGAAAGTAAGTATTGACTATACTGAAGCAATATCTCTATTCCACTCTTTAAGTGGTTTCATTATTACTGTACATGTATCCCCTCATCATAAGACAATAGCTGCCAAAAGTATAATAATTGTCCTCTCTCATAGATAAATGGTCCAAGAAAGCCTCTGGGGATTTATCTAAGCAAGTGCTATTTTCTCATCCATAACTAGAAAAGAAAGTGCAATCTTCTATTTCATATAATTTATACAACACTTAAAAGTAGAAATAGAACAAGTTGAAAGCTGACATTTGTCTCTTGGGAAATTAGGGGATTTAAAGAGAGCTTAGTGAACCACTGGCTTAATTTTTTTTTTTTTTGCATTATTTTTTAGTTATCTGTAAAAGAAGTAAATTTCATGAGTCCCTTGCATTTCCTACTACTACCATTTTTTAAAATTTCAATTTTCTTAAAACCTTTGATTTTCCTTGTATGTCATTGCATTATATAAATATATATATATATGTATATATATATATAGTTGGCTGTATGATTGTTTTACAATGTTGTGTTAGTTTCTGCCATACAACAGAGTGAATCAGCTATATGTATACATATATCCTCTCCCTCTTGAGCCTGCCTCCCACCCTTACCCCCCATCCTATCTCTCTAGGTCATCACAGAACACCAAGCTGAGCTCCCTATGCTTGCATTTCTGATAGCAAGTTCAGTTTCTAAGGAAACCAGGACTAAGTCATGCAGGATCTTGAAGATAAAAACTATGGAAAGAAAATTGATTCTTGAAAAATTTCTTATGATATTTATACACAATAGGTGATATATTGGATGAAATCATTAGAAAAAATTATAAATCTAAATTCCAAACTAATTTTTAGTTATTCATATTTATAAGCTACTGCCAGAAGTGGAAGGGAAATCTATCCCCTGGTGTGGGGGTAGGAAGCATTTTGAACCTTAGCCGACCTCCATCTCTTTGTTGAATATCCCAGTGTAACTCTGCTTGAAGTTGCTAATATAACTCATTAGACTGAAGGGGCCAAATTGGATCATGATTATTGACTTGATCCTTAAGTATTAATATGTTATCATGTTGCTTTTGAGTGAAGCCCTGGCTCTATGATTGTTTGAAAGGAAAGGGATTGTTGGCATTGATGCAGCTTTAGTCTTCACATTTTCGTGTTCTGAGTGAATCTATTAGCAGAATGATCTTTAGAGTCAGGTTTTGGAGGAAGGAAGTCAAATGTATTGGTACATATGTCAACCCAACATGAGCAAAGGATTCCATGTGGAGTCCAAGCAATAAGAGGACTTGGTTTTGCTATTGCACATTTTTGTATGGATTCCTTATGAGAGAGGGTCAAAGCAGGTTCCTGTGGGCTTCCAGGACACTATTCCATCTTGATACTACAAGAACCCTTGCTTTCACCTGTACTCTCTGTTTATCTGGATGGTCTTGAAGGAGGAGATATAAATGACTAAGACTCGATCTTCAAGGAGTTTCCTTAAGGAGCTTATACTTCTCCCTCCCTCCTTTCTTCCTTCTCTCACTCCTTTCTTCCTTCATCTCTTTCATTCCTTTTCTTTCTTTTCTCTCTCTTCCTTGATGGACAAGAGAGGAAAGCATGATGGCAACCATTAAAAACATACCTATATAGGTCAGAATGCTATATTTAATGGAGAAGAGGTACAAAAATTTTGCAGTGATTACTTATATATTAAGAAGAGACTCTTTTCATATTTCATGGTGATTAAGATACAAGAAAAGAAATCTTAAAAGAGTTATTTTTTTTAACCCCCCTAATTTGATGCATAAAATTCTGGCCAATCTAGACAGTGAAATGTCTTGGTGAAACAATGAGATGAGCAAAACTATGATGGAAATAAAAAGAAGAGGTTCAGTTTATGTAGAAGACCTGTATGCATTGACAAATCATCAGAACAGAGAATGCTTTAAATGCTCACAGTTTTCCCACACAGAAGCTCGGACAAAGAACTCAGGTAGGAATACATTCCAGGTATTATTTTAAATATTGACTTTGGAATTTGGAACTGAGTAGTTTCCGAGCATTGAAGCTAGATAATGATCCTTGGGCAATAACTTTTTTCTGGCATTAAATTGTAGGATGAGTTTAAAGAACAGAGTCTAGGGACAAAGAAGTGTTTTGTGTGTGTGTGTTTTGCATATATTATATTATACTGCTTAGATATAAGAGGCTTCCCTGGTAGTTCAGATGGTAAAGAATCTGCATGCAGTGTGGAAGAGCCTGATTTGAAGAGTCTGAAACAGAGTGATAGAATTCAGTAAATAAGGGAGCAAAGGCAATTGAAAGGCACTATAGATGTAAAAATGACTTACCTATTTACTGATTGAAAATGGTAATTTGGATGGTAGAGACCAATCAGAATAGACTGTAGTATTTTAAGTTGTGAAGAGCTAAAAGAAAAATGATGTCAATCTCCAATGGAAATATGAAAGACCATAGGTCTAACTGAAGGTGTGATGAGTTCAGTTTCTGGACAGACTGAATTTAAAGTGCTCCCAGAATATACAAGAGCTGTCTGTGAAAACTAAACTAGAATTCATTGGAGGGGTTAGGGCTTATCAACTGCAACTTCTATGTGACTGTCCAGCTCATTGGATTTTTTTAAAGGAAAATTAACCTCTTGCATTTCTCAATATGCCCACCCCTTTTTAAACCATTTCAGCAGCCTTTTTTTTTTTTTTTTTAAAGTGGGTATCTGACATTTTAACTTGCCTCAACCATGGCTGAGCAGACATCTGGCCTAGGGAAGGTCAAGTCAGAGTCTGTCACACCTATCCCAGGAATTTGGATTTGGGTTTCATAGACATTTCTTAGTGCCTAGTTTCTTGCTTGAACTTGAGTTGGGATAGCTGTAGGTATACTGAGACATAAAGATGAGAGAGGTGTAGAATTAAGGGAGAAGGATACGGATAAAAACATTAGTGCAAACAAATTTTCTAAGATATCATATCAAGATAGAAAAAAGATGAATACTCATAGGAAAATGCCATTTATATAATTGAATGATAAAAATCCTTACTGTTCAACTATAGCAGATCTCTCTTGAGATGATGTAGTGTGTCATATTAAGTTTGTCATCTTGAATCTGCCAACGATAATAAAGTGGGTCCTCAGGAACCATATTTTCATTATAAGATGCTGACATACTAAGAGTTAGACATTTTAGCCAACCTGAGTATCCCCATTTTCTCTTGAAGTAGTTTGGAACTATTTGAACTGAGGGACCATCAGAAGAGATGTGACTGTGTTTATGCCACATACTCTCTAGTGGACATTCCTTGGGCATACCAAGGTCCTTGTGCTACCTTGGATCCTGCTCACTCTGATACTTGGTTTGGACTGGATTCTATAATTTAATCCATCTTATTTCCATGCTTATTTAAGCCAGAGTCAGTTTTTGTTACCTGCAACTAAAAGAAACTGAACTAGTTCAATTTATAACAGTAGTAGAAATAAAATTATGATACAAATGGACATTGGTCCATTGGTCCACTGACATGCAGGCACTTACTCCAGTGTAGAACTATAAAGTAATATAACATTATTGTTGTTGCATAGTCACTAAGTAATGTCTGACTCTTTTGCAGCCCCATGGACTATAGCCCACCAGGCTCCTCTGTCCATGGGATTTTCCAGACAAGAATACTGGAGTAGGTTGCCAGTCCCTTCTCCAGGACATCTTCATGACCCAGGGACTGAACCCATGTCTCCTGCTTGATAGGTAGGTTCTTTACCATTGAGCCACCTGGGAAGCCCAATTTAATGTTACATTCAGGGTTTATAGTGCTTTCACTCTTGAGACCCTTTGATATACATGAACTTTTCTTTTGTCTTCACTTAAACCATTTAAAGTATATATTCTTATTTTTATTTGCATTTTAAATATAACAATGTTAGGTTGAGAATGGTTGCAAACCTTGCCATGATCTTGTGACTAATGAGTGCCAGTGGTCTTGGTCTCCAGGTTTTCTAATTTCAAATCTCACTTATTTTTCTTCCTATGTTGGGCAACTATAGTTATCAGTTCCATCAGTTATGGAGCATTTCCTAGTTTTCATACTTAAATTTAAAACTAAATTTTAGAAATAATGTAGCATATCTTAATGAGCCTTTAAAAAGCAGTAAACAATATGAAATCTGTAAAGCTTTAGAGATTTGTATTAGAAATACTATCTCATTCTTGTTTTTATAACTCTTTCATAAAGACCCTGCCTTTTCCCATAACCCTGGAATTTTTAGCCCTGTGCTTCACATAAGTTCAATACTTTGGCCATAGTTTGTAGGATCAGAGATCTGTGTCTAAGTCAAGTCAGACCTACCAGTTTCTCTCTACTAAAATTTTTGATTTAGAGTGTAAATAGTGAGTTCCAAGTTATGGGAACAGGACCTGGAAGGTCAAGTAGACTCAGGAGCTGAGATGGCAATTTTGGGGTGACCATTAAAAAATAACATGCAAATGTCTGAATCAGCAGAGAACTCTAATCTGTAAAAGTAAGGAGGGTAAGCAGAAATGACAGACCATTCAACCTCAGGTAAAAAGAGAGGGAACAAAGAGAAAATATATGCTGTATATTTGTGGTTACTGTTTCTTTGTAAGCCTCTTCATATGGAAGACCTAGTTTGATTTCTTGTTCTTGTATTCTATGTGAAACCCTGTAAGATTTCTCAAAGCTCCCCCTTTAGTTAGAACAGGATTCTATAATAATGTGTTGTTTGCTTAAGAAAAAATTTAATATTCTTTATAATAAAGGAATTATGCAGCTAAATGTGCATTTAAATATTTTAGGCAGAGTGCAGTAAAATAAAACATAAAGCCACTTAGAGATAATGAATGAAAGACAAGTGTCTATCTCTATAGACATGTTGGTTACCATCTTCAGTCTAATATGCATAAATAATACAGATTTCTTTTAAATCATTTTAAAACGTGATTTATATATTAATTTTTTATTTTTCTGAAATTTCCATAAAATTGATTGCATGTGACACCAAGCTGGTAGTTCTCTAAACAAAGTTATCATGCTTCCCTCTGCTCTGTATTAATTTCCTAGAACTGTCACTAGAATTACCAAAATGGATAAGTTAAAACCATAGTAAATAATAATCTCACAGTGATTGAGGCTAGACATGCAGAATCTGTCTGAAGACTATAGAGGACGATTTGTCCCAAGGCTTTCTCTTAACTTCTGCTGTTGCTGGCAATCCCTGGGGTTCCTTTACTTGTGCATACATCACTTTAGTTTCTGCCTCTGTCATAACATGGTGTTCTCTCTGTATGTCTCACTCTGGTTTTTTTCTGCTCATCTTACAAGGATGTTAGCCATTTTGTATGAGACTTACCCTAATTCCATATAATCTAACTTAGCTAGATTACATCAGCAAAGACCTTATTTTCAATTAATAAGGACTAAAACAAGAGGTCTGACAGAATGTGGTCCACTGGAGAAGGGAATGGCAAACCACTTCAGTATTCCTGCCTTGAAAACCCCATGAACAGTATGAAAAAGAAAAATGATAGGATACTGAAAGAGGAACTCCCCAGGTCGGTATGTGCCCAATATGCTACTGGAGATCAGTGGAGAAATAACTCCAGAAAGAATGAAGGGATGGGGCCAAAGCAAAAACAATACCCAGCTGTGGATATGACCGGAGATAAAAGCAAGGTCAGATGCTGTAAAGAACAATATTGCATAGGAACCTGGAATGTCAGGTCCATGAATCAAGGCAAACTGGAAGTGGTCAAACAGGAGATGGCAAGACTGAACATCAAAATTCTAGGAATCAGCAAACTAAAATGGACTTGAATGGGTGAATTTAACTCAGATGACCATTATATCTACTACTGTGGGCTAGAATCCCTTAGAAGAAATGGAGTAGCCATCATGGTCTATAAAAGAGTCCGAAATGCAGTACTTGGGCGCAATACAAAAATGAAAGAATGATCTCTGTTCATTTCCAAGGCAAACCGTTCAGTATCACAGTTACCTAAGTCTATGCCCCAACCAGCAACTCTGAAGAAGCTGAAGTTGAATGGTTCTATGAAGACCTAAAAGACCTTTTAGAACTAACATCCCAAAAAGATGTCCATTTCATTATAGGGGACTGGAAATCAAAATTAGGAAGTCAAGAAACACCTGGAATAACAGGAAAATTTGGCCTTGGAATATGGAATGAAGCATGTCAAAAACTAATAGAGTTTTGCCGAGAGAACGCACTGGTCAGAGCAAACACCCTCTTCCAACAACACAAGAGAAGACTCTACACATGGACATCACCAGATGGTCAACACCGAAATCAGATAGATTATATTCTTTGCAGGCAAAGATGGAAAAGCTCTATACAGTCAGCAAAAACAAGACTGGGAGCTGACTGTGGCTCAGATCATGAACTCCTTATTGCCAAATTCAAACTGAAATTGAAAAAGTAGGGAAAACCACTAGACCATTCTGGTATGACCTAAATCAAATCCCTTATGATTATACAGTGGAAGTGAGAAATAGATTTAAGGACCTAGATCTGATAGATAGAATGCCTGATGAACTATGGACTCAGGGTCATGACATTATACAGGAGACAGGGATCAAGACCATCTCCATGGAAAAGAAATGCAAAAAAGCAAAATGGCTGACTGGGGAGGCCTTACAAATAGCTGTGAAAAGAAGAAAGGCAAAAAGCAAAGTAGAAAAGGAAAGATATAAGCATCTGAATGCAGAGTTCCAAAGAATAGCAAGGAGAGATAAGAAAGCCTTCCTCAGCGATCAATGCAAAGAAATAGAGGAAAACAACAGAATGTGAAAGACTAGAGATCTCTTCAAGAAAATTTAGAGATACCAAGGGAACATTTCATGCAAAGATGGGCTCGATAAAGGTCAGAAATGGTATGGACCTAATAGAAGCAGAAGATATTCAGAAGAGGTGGCAAAAATACAAAGAACTGTACAAAAAAGATCTTCGCAACCAAGAAAATCATGATGGTATGATCATTCACCTAGAGCCAGACATCCTGGAATGTGAAGTCAAGTGGGCCTTAGGAAGTATCACTGCGAACAAAGCTAGTGGAGGTGATGGAATTCCAGTTGAGCTATTTCAAATCCTGAAAGATGATGCTGTGAAAGTGCTGCAGTCAATATGCCAGCAAATTTGGAAATCTCAGCAGTGGCCACAGGACTGGAAAAGGTCAGTTTTCATTCCAATTCCAAAGAAAGACAATGCCAAAGAATGCTTGAACTACCGGAAAATTGCAGTCATCTCACATGCTAGTAAAGTAATACTCAAAATTCTCTAAGCCAGGCTTAAGCAATATGTGAACTGTGAACTTCTAGATGTTCAAGCTGGTTTTCGCAAAGGCAGAGGAACCAGAGATAAAATTGCCAACATCCACTGGATCATCAAAAAAGCAAGAGAGTTCCAGAAAAACACACCTATTTCTGCTTTATTGACTATGCCAAAGCCTTTGATTGTGTGGATCACAATAAACTGTGGAAAATTCTGAAAGAGATGGGAATAACAGATCACGTGACCTGCCTCTTGAGAAAGCTATATGTAGGTAAGGAAGCAACAGTTAGAACTGGACATGGAAAAACAGACTGGTTCCAAATAGGAAAAGGGGTATGTCAAGACTGTATATTGTCACCCTGCTTATTTAACTTATGTGCAGAGTACATCATGAGAAATGCTGGCCTGGAAGAAGCACAAGCTGGAATCAAGGTTGCCGGGAGAAATATCAATAACCTCAGATATGCACATGACACCACCCTTATGGCAGAAAGTGAAGAGGTACTAAAAAGCCTCTTGATGAAAGTGAAAGAGGAGAGTGAAAAAGTTGTCTTAAAGCTCAACATTCAGAAAACAAAAATCATGGCATCTGGTCCCATCACTTCATGGGAAATAGATGGGGAAACAATGGAAACAGTGTCAGACTTTATTTTGGGGGGCTCCAAAATCACTGCAGATCGTGATTGCAGCCATGAAATTAAAAGACGCTTATTCCTTGGAAGAAAAGTTATGACCAACCTAGATAGCATTTTGGAAAGCAGAGACATTACTTTGCCAACAAAGGTCCATCTAGTCAAGGCTATGGTTTTTCCTGTGGTCATGTATGGATGTGAGAGTTGGACTGTGAAGAAAGCTGAGTGCTGAAGAATTGATGCTTCTGATCTGTGGTGTTCGAGAAGACTCTTGCGAGTCCCTTGGCCTGCAAGGAGATCCAACCAGTCCATTCTGAAAGAGATCAGCCTGGGATTGCTTTGGAAGGAATAATGCTAAAGCTGAAACTCCAATACTTTCACCTCCTCATGCGAAGAGTTGTCTCATTGAAAAGACTCCGTTGCTGGGAGGGATTGTGGGCAGGAGAACGGGATGACAGAGGATGAGATGGCTGGATGCCATCACTGTCTTGATGGACATGAGTCTGAGTGAACTTCAGGAGTTGTTGATGGACAGGCAGGCCTGGGTGCTGTTATTCATGGGGTCGCAAAGAATCAGACACGACTGAGCAACTGAACTGAACTGACCTGAAAACAAGAGATGATAAAGCCTAGAAAGACATGAAAAGTGTTCATGAATAAATCAGAAAAAAATGGAAAAACAGAACGTCACTTTTGAATCTGAGTGAAAAAGAATGGGCAGTGTTGAGAACAGGGACACATATAGAATAAACATGAGAAAAATCGAACAAAATGAATTGGGGAAAATAACAAATATGGAAGAAAAAGGAGATTGGAATACATATAACTGAGTCCTGAAGGAAAGATTTGGAAGTGTATTAAAGGTTATAAAAGAAAATTTGTTCATAGTGTTGAAAAAATTTTGATCACAGTGTATTCAGCAGAGATTTATATCTTGTTAATTTCTGGATTAAAGGTTTCTGTGGGTATGTGTACCACAGCTTTCTGTGGTACATATACACAATGGAGTATTACTCAGCCATTAAAAAGAATACATTTGAATCAGTTCTAAGGAGATGGATGGAACTGGAGCCGAGTATACAAAGTGAAATAAGCCAGAAAGAAAAACACCAATACAGTATACTAACGCATATATATGGAATTTAGAAAGATGGTGATGATGACCCTGTATGCGAGACAACAAAAGAAACTCAGATTCGTAGAGTGGACTTTTGGACTCTGGGGGAGAGGGAGAGGGTGGGATGGGATGGGAGAATGGCATTGAAACATGTATACTATCACGTAAGAAACGAATCGCCAATCTATGTCCGATGCAGGATGCAGGATGCTTGGGGCTGGTGCATGGGGAGGACCCAGAGAGATGTTATGGGGTGGGAGGTGGGAGGGGATTCATGTTTGGGAACGCATGTACACTCGTGGTGGATTCATGTCAATGTTTGGCAAAACCAATATAGTATTGTAAAGTAAACTAAAGTTAGAATAAAAATTAAAATAAAAGGAAAAAAAAAGTTTTCTGTGGGGACACCTAGGCAAAAAAATAAATAAATGAAAAATCGGATCACATATAAGAAGGGGAAATCTAAACATCAGCATTCATTGTTAGACTGCAGTGGCACAAATTCTATGAAAGTTCTTGTTGTGGACAGATTTTGTAATGCATATGAGCACACAGAATATAGTGCTCATGAGATCTTTAAAACAACATGTGTAAACCATGATAATGTAAATCCATCTGGTTAGAGATGAATAGGGAAATCATGTAACCAAACTCACCCACAGAGCTCTCCAGGGGAGTACTTCACTGAAACCATGTTCAAATCATTCTGTCTCACTATCATCAGTAACAGTACTGGCAACTTGGTACAAATTGCTCCAGATGTCCTCGTGGTTACAAAGCAACACTGTTAAGCCACATGTTTTGTGCCCTGACCATGTCAGTGCCACAGATATGCAGGAACCTAGTTTAAAACATCTCAGGCAAGACATCCTGGATGGCCTGCTAGAATAAATCCTCACAGTGCAGTTTCCATCCCAATTCTAGTAAGAACTTTTGGGGTTGTACACCCAGAATACACACCTCTAAGTCCTAGGATGCACATAGGACATGTATGTCATTTCAGTATAATTTTCCAGATTTCCTTGCAGAATAGCTGTACCAGTTCACATTCCAGTTATTATACAGAAATTCTTATGTACCCAGCAGTATTCCATATTGTTGCCAATGCTAACTGATACTACATTTTTACTTTATGGACTCCCTACTGGCTCATTGATAAAGAATCTGCCTGCCAATGCAGGAGACCTGGGTTTGATCCCTGGGTGAGGAATATCCCCTGGAGAAGGAAATGGCAACCCACTCCTGTAATCTTGCCTGGGAAATCCCATGGACAGAGGAACCAGACAGGCTAAAGTTCATGAGGTCACAAAAGAGTCAGACATGACTTAGTGACTAAACAACAACTTTATGGACACAAAGTATTTTATCATTTAATTTGTATTGCTCTGATGACACATGAAATTGAACATCTCTTTATTTCCAGTTAGGTCTTTTTTAAAATTCCTGTATCTCTCTTACTCTTATTATCCACTGAATTTCATGTAATTATCTTATCTATTTGTGGAATTGATTTGTGTGTGTTTGTGTGTGTGTGTGTACCAGTGCCTTTTTGATATTAGTATAATCAGTTTTAAATGTTACAAATATTTTCTCTTGTTTTTAATCTATATTTTAACATTGTGGTTGGACAGAAATCCTTCATTTTGATGTAGCTGAATCCTTATTTTTGCTCTAGATCTTGTGCTTTGGGGATCTTTTGAAATAAAACTTCCAACTGCTTGATGAGGTTCTTCTATTATTATTCCTCTTTTTATCCTAGGAAAGTTTTGCATGTTTCAGTCCATGTGCATGTACTAGTGTGATATTCTATAGAGAAAAAGTATGGGAATGATGTCACATCACAGATAGTCAAATCATTCAATAATTAGCTGGTGTACACTCTTTTAGAAGCAAATATATTCAGTAGAGATGGTTAGCTTATAAGAAAAAAGAAGGGTGGCATACATTCCTGAAATGTTAGATTCAGAATCATGTCAAAGCCATCCTTGCCCAAGTACTCTTGCTTAAGTATTTAACCTTTTAAATTAATTTTAACATATTGAACTATGAATTATGTCATTACCATATCTTAACTTAAGCTTTATTATAATTACATGAATTCTAAGAAATGTGCCAAGTATTCTAACTTGGGCAAGGATGGCTTTTTAACAAACTGCTTTAATATTATTTTTCCTCCAGTCTCTGCATCTATTTTTTTTTCATGCAAAATGTATTCCTGTAATTCCTGCATATCTACTGGCCAATTCACTATAGCTGTCTCTAATCTGTTTAACTTTATTCACTAAATTTAAAATTTCAAAAAAATTTTCAACCTGAAGATTCTGTTTACTTCAGTTAAATCATTTTGAGAATTTAAAAATAAAAGATAAGACAAAAATGAAAAAAAAAAAAGAATCACATCAAAACAAGTCAAAATGAAAAGGTTAGCCTGCACCATGTTGTCTCTCCAGCTGATAAATATGAGGGAAAAAGCTAAGAGTGTTGGTGATTGATACACTTTTAATTTTTTAGATGTATAATTGCTGTTATATTTTCAGCTTCTTTCGTTGAAATGATTAAATGGCATGAGTATCAAAAAACTCATGATGTTTACAGTCCATATCACACTAGAACTCTTACACTTATTTGATATTGGAGTGTGGTTTCTACAAACTTAGCTTCATTTTTGTTCATTTTTTAAAGGATTGCCATGTGCATAGAATAATCATAAAGCTCAACATTATAACTAATTACTTTTATCTAACTTTCCAATTACTTTTCTTTTGTATAATCATGATGTTAAATGGCTTGTCTTGGAAACGAATCAAGATCATTCTGTCATTTTTGAGGTTGCACCCAAGTACTATATTTCAGGTTCTTTTGTTGATTATAAGGGCTACTCCATTTCTTCTAAGGGATTCTTGCCCACAGTAGTAGATATACTGGTCACCTGAATTAAATGGGGCCATTCCTGTCCATGTTAGTTCACTGATTCCTAAGGTGGTGATGTTTATTCTTACCATCTCTTGCTTGACCATGTCCAATTTACCTTGATTCATGGACCTAACATTCCACATTCCTATGCAATACTGTTCTTTGCAGCATCAAATTTTACTTTCATCACCAGACACATACACAACTGAGCATCATTTCCACTTTGGCCCAGCCACTACTTTCTTTCTGGAGCTAGTAGTAGTTCTCCTTAGCTCTTCCCTAGTAGTATATTAAACACCTTCCAACCTGGGGGGCTCATCTTTCAGTGTTATAACTTTCTGTCCTTTTACACATTTCATGGGTTTCTCATGGCAAGTAAATTGAGATTAGCCATTCCCTCCTCTAGTGGATAACATTTTTTCAGAACTCTCTTCTAAGACCCATCTGTTTTGGGTGGCCCTGCATGGCATGGCTCATAGCTTCATTGAGTTATGTGCCCCTTTGCCACAACAAGGCAGTGATCCGTGAAGGGGCCAAGAAACATATGCTCAAATTCATCACTAATATCAATAATCAGGTTGCTGTTTCAATTCTATCAGGTTAGAAAAAAAGACCTACCAATGTTGGGCAGTATTTGGAAAACAATTCTTAATCATCAGTGAAGAGGTTGGGTTCTGGCATGAGTCACTTAGGTTTCAAACTTGTTACACCATTTATAATCATGTGCCCCGAGCAAACTACTTTATCTTGCAGTGAGACAACTCTCCAGGATCTCTTGCATTTCTGCCCCTCTTGTAAGTGAAGCACTTCAGTTAAAACTATCTTTTCAAGGCTATTTGTATAGTGAACAGCCTTAAAGATGAAGATAGTGTCTTCCTCTGGAGCAAAGGGCAGGTGTGCTTATAGCACATGATGCCAGTTTCCCTCGGCTCACTGTGCCTTTTATACAATGCAGTCTGCAGCCTGTGCAGACATCATTTAACCCTCCTGTGAATCCCTGTGGGAACTGCATTTGGGAGTCAATATAATGCATGCTGATACTCTGGACACTGCATCTACTATGAGCAATATGTTGTCTTTCATCTAACTTGAGTCTCCTGTCTTCTACAAGTACCCATGAATCTTTTGCAGGCTTACTTGTTTGTTTGTGAGTAGGGTGGAATTTCAGACCTTCACAGTTCTTTGCAAATAATTCTTTGCCTCATTTACTTTTCTCATCTGAAATGGAGTGTGGAGTGAGTGTGTGATATTTTCTATTCATAGGACCATTGTTATTTTGCCTAAATAAAAATGTGAAATGTCTTGAACAGTATCTGAACAGTGCAAGTGCTCAATCTGTCTTTGTGTATATGAAGTTCAAAACATAACAAGGCCTTAAAATATGTTTTTATGGCTGTATATATTTGTAATAATAGAATTAATAATATGTAGCAAGAGATTTCAAATCAACTGTAGATATTAATTCTGGGGAGGTAAGAAGGCAAATGGGATTAAGAAGTTTTCTTAGGGTACCTCAACTCATCAGTTCTGTTTCAGTTACTGAAAAAGTAGAGAAGGAAATGGCAACCCACTCCAGTGTTCTTGTCTGGAGAATCCCAGGGAAGGGGGAGCCTGGTGGGCTGCTGTCTATGGGGTCGCACAGAGTCTGATACGACTGAAGTGACTTAGCAGTAGCAGAGATACTTTTTCAATATCTCTAAAGCAAAAATAAAAATACATTAGAAGTTTTAAAGACTGGATCCTTGTTAGGGTTTCCCATATGGCTCAGTTGTAAAGAACCTGCCTGCCAATGCAGGATGGGCAGGATTGATACCTGGATGAGGAAGACTCCTTGGAAAAGAAAATAGCAACCCGCTCCAGTATCCTTGCCTGGGAAATCCCACATACAGAGGAGCCCGTCAGGCTACAGTATATGGGGTCACAAAAGAGTCAGACACAACTTAGTAACTGCTGCTGCTGCTGCTGCTAAGTCGCTTCAATGGTGTCTGACTCTGTGCGACCCCATGGACTGCAGCCTACGTGGCTCCTTCGCCCATGGGATATTCCAGGCAAGAGTACTGGAATGGGGTGCCATTGCCTTCTCTGAACTTAGTGACTAAACAACAACAAAGATGTTGTGCACCATTCTTTTTATTTTGATTATGTATACTTGCATGTATAATTAAAATATACCTGCCTATAAATCAAAATATTTTAGAAACTTAAATTTTAAAAACATATGCAGGAGACATTTTGAATGATAATCTTAAGGCTTGAGTTGGCAGTGCTGTATGTGAAATGGCATATTTAGAAGGTAAGTTTTACTTATTTGAAATTTAATGGAAACAACTGTGGCTACTATACCCAATTTTCCATCTTCCTATGTCATGATTTTTTTTCCTGGCACTAAACTGTTTTAATTATTTTCTGTGGTATTTTATAAAAAGTGACATCGTGTGAAATCCCAAGGTTAGGTCTTAGGGATGGCCTGGCTACCTTGCCTTTGCTGGAACACTCTTGGATTCCTGAACCACCCAGAAGAAAGTCATACCATCAGAAATCACCTTGCTGGGATTCAGCCAAGTGTAGGTGATGGGGTAGGTCACCATAGCCCAATGCCAGACAGTGAGAGAGGAATCCTACAATCTTGCCCTCAGCTTTTAGTCAGCCTTCCCTTCTCCCACTCCTATATCACCTGAGGTCCCAGGTGTAGCAGTGACAATCCAACCCCACTATTCATTCTTTGAATTCCTAGGAACATAATATATGCATATGGTTGCTCACTAAGCTTGGGGATATCTGGATGTGGTGATGGATATCAGAGATTAACTCCTCTTTAAAATACCTGTTTTGATGGTTATAGTGGTGGTGGAGTCAAGCTGGGTGCATGTGCTATTTAAACATATTCAGCATTTGTTCAGATGACTGGAAGATAAGATGAATCGAGCACACAATAAGTACAAAAGGCAGCTTAGAAGAAAAAGAAAAGAAAGTACAGAAAACACATTTAAAGTGGTGTTGAAATGTTAATGTAGTAATAACTGACAACATCTTAAAATCAAGATGGTTATAACTGAAATGCTTAAGCATTTGTTATAGACAACAGCACAAGTAGGCCAGTTTATTTCAAAGATGAGGATTGAATGAGGTACTATTTCCTTTTTGCAATTTTTTATTAGAATGCTGTGGTGCTTGAGAATTGTATATTATGTATAACTATATATGTGTGTATATATATATGTATATATAAATATATATCTAGTCAAAGCAATGGATCACAACAAAGCTTGTGGAGGTGATGGAATTCCAGTTAAGCTATTTCAAATCCTAAAAGAATATGCTGCTAAACTGCTGCACTCAAAATACCATCAAATTTGCAAAAGTCAGTAGTGGCCAGAGGACTGGAAAAGGTCAGTTTTCATTTCAATCCCAAAGAAAGGCAATGCCTAAGAAGATTTGAACTACTATACAATTGCGCTCATCTCATATGCTGGCAAAGTAATGCTCAAATTCTCCAAGCTAGGCTTCAACAGTGTGTGAACTGTGAAATTCCAGATGTTCAAGCTGCATTTAGAAAAACCAGAGGAACCAGAGTTCAAATTGCCAACATCTGTTGAATCATAGAAAAAGCGAGTTCCAGAAAAACATCCACTTCTGCTTTACTGACTACGCCAAAGCCTTTGACTGTGTGGATCACAACCAACTGTGGAAAATTCTTAAAGAGATGGGAATTCCAAACCATCTGACCTGCCCCCTAAAAATACCTGTACGCAAGTTAAGAAGCAACAGTTAGAACTGGACATGGAACAACAGACTGGTTCCAAATAGGGAAAGGAGTACATCAGGCTGTGCTTACTTAACTTATACAGAGTACATCATGAGAAATGCTGAACTGGAAGAAGTACAAGCTGGAATCAAGATTGGTAGGAGAAATATCAATAGCTCAGATATACAGTGGAGAAGGAAATGGCAACCCACTTCAGTGTTCTTGCCTGGAGAATCCCAGGGACAGGGGAGCCTGGTGGGCTGCTGTCTATGGGGCTGCACAGAGTTGGACACGACTGAAGCAACACAGCAGCAGCAGCAGCAGATAGGCAGATGACAGCCCCCCCCCCTTATGACAGAAAGTGAAGAAGAACTAAAGAGCCTCTTGATGAAAGTGAAAGAGGAGAGCAAAAAAGTTGCCTTAAAATTCAACATTCAGAAAACTAAGATCATGGTATCCAGTCCCATCACTTCACACAAATAGATGGGGAAACAATGGAAACAGTGACAGACCTTATTTTGGGGGACTCCAAAATTACTGTAGATGGTGACTGCAGCCATGGAATTAAAAGATGCTTGTCCCTTGGAAGAAAAGCTAAGACCAACCTAGACAGCATATTAAAAAGCAAAGGCATTACTTTGCCAACAAAGGTCCATCTAGTCAAAGCTTTGGTTTTTCCAATAGTCATGTATGGATGTGAAAGTTGGATCATAAGGAAAGCTGAGCACTGAAGAACTGATGCTTTTGAACTGTGGTGTTGGAGAACTCTTGAGAGTCCCTTGGACTGCAAGGAGATTCAACCAGTCAATCCTAAAGGAAATCAGTCCTGAATATTCATTGGAAGAATTGATACTGAAACTGAAACCAATACTTTGGCCACCTGATGGGAAGAACTGACTCATTTTTTTTTTTTTTTTTTAGGCAAAATAAATACTTTATTAATTTTATTTTTAGAAATCAGCCTTTGTGTGATGTGATAATTCAAACATTTAAAAAACCTTTTAGATATTCTTTCAAAGTATATTGTTAACCTCTCAACCACTTTTGATTAAAATTTCACACAAAGAAATATAATAGGAGTTGAAAATTATAAATGCTNAGCTGTTGAATGTAGGCACTTATATCACGATCTTCATCTATTTTTTAATTAATAGATCTTATTTTTAGAATCATCCATCTACTTTTGTTTGGAGATAGATTCAAAATATTTTCTGAGGTAAAAATTTTCCTGCCTATAGAACCTTTTTATTCTCAGGTATTTATTTTGATTACATACTTCATTGTATTAAAAAAATTAAAACAGAAAAATTTTATTCTTTTAATATTATTATTAATCAGGAATTCAGAATGTAGGTTCTCTGAAATCTTATAGAGATTATAATTTTATACTCTCTGCCGGCAAACTTTTATGTAAAAACTGCATGTGAGAAATAACTTTGTAGAAGCTATCCCAAAGAATAAGCAGCTTATTTATTACTTCAGATAAGTATTATTCATATTGGGATTCGAGGATAACTGCTTTGAGTGTTGGTGGTGATGTCGGGTAGCCTTGGCCTGCAGAGGCTTGAAGCAGGATTTTGGTTCCTGGCCAGAAACTAAGGTTGGGCAGCGGCAGTGAGAGCACTGAATCCTAACCACTGGGGACTAATGGCCAGTGGCAAGTGCCTAGTGGGTCAGCCATTTAGAAATGGATTTCCAGATATTGATGGAGAGTACTGAAACAAGTAAAGAGTATTTATTAAGAGGAAAGAAGTACAGTACATGTGGACAGATAGACATGTGGGCAGGCTCAGAGAGAGAGTCGCACCGTCATGGTAGTTTGAATCACTTTTATAGGCACTCTTTCTTTGCTTCCTTTGGCCAGTCACCTTGCTTTGCCTGTATCTGAGTTCACGTTTGGTTTATCTTAGGGTCCTCCCGTGTGTGAGTGTGCATCCCTTAGCCAAGGTGGATTCTAGTGAAGAAGCCTATGGGTAGTTGACATCACTTACTATGAGGTGACACCCTCTCCATTTTTGACCTCCAATGACTCTTTCTTCATATCTGTATTTGAGGAGGTCTCCTTAACTTTGCAAGTGAGAGATATGTGGTCTTTTATCTCTTATCTGGTCAGGACTCAATCTCTTTCATCATCCTGCTTTTATGAAATTTCTGTCCACAGGGTAAAAACTGTTCATCCTGGGCCTCATATATCACATCTCTCAATGGGAAACAATCAAAACTTATTTTTCATAAGTTGCCTGAATTTTATACATATACTGAAAGTAAAACTGATGCTCTAACCAGTTTGACATTTATCCTGAAACAAACCTGACTGAAATAGATTTTTGTATTTTACAATTTTATATTGGATACTGGCTGAATTGCTTTCAACTGTGGCTTTTTTACCCTGAGCTTTCACCAACAATGTTCTAAGATTGAGCCATGTTCAATTTCAAATCCTAGTTTTATTTCAGGATGTTGTTGAGAACACTGGACTAAATATAATGAGGACTCACAAGAGAAATATCCCCAGACTTTAGTACCATCAAAAGAGGAATTTCTTCTGAGTAAATCTGAGTAAATTAATTACTTCATGGTGTCACTGAGATTGTTCTGCTTCATTTGCTCTCACCACTGAAGGTTCAGAACCAAATTCTTACCCCAATTTATATGTGTGGAGGAGGTTTTGTTTTATTATAGTTTTTATATACTCTTCAATTTTCATTTTCACTATAGATGCTTCATTTATCTTATCCTATGTCATGAAGCAATCTTATTAATTGCCTAAAATTCTCTTTTGCTGTAATTTAGAGAAAATAGATGGAAAGAAGGAAAGGAGGGAAGGGTAGAATGGAGGGAGTAAAGGAAGAAAGGAAGAACCAATTTGGAACATTAGGTCTCATTTGGTTTACTATTCCTTCTAAGTGTTAATCGCTCAGTCATCTGACTCTTTGGGACACCATAAACTGTGGCCCACCAGGCTCCTCTGTTCATGGGTTTCCCAGGCATGGGGATTCCATGGACAGAGGAGCCTGGTGGGTTACAATCCATGGGGTCGAAACAGTTGGACATGACTTAGTGACTAAACCACCACTGCCAGGGTCCAGCCCCGGTGGATCCAGGGTAATTCGAAGGGGAGACAGAATCGGCGTCCTAGGAAAAAACTTATTTAATTACAGATATATATAGAGATTAGAAACGGATAGTGTAGTAGGAAATATTAGTGGAGAAAAAGGGGCTGAATAACTTGGTTTACGTGGGATACCAATAAAATTCCAAGACAAGGAATTTGCACCATCTACGTTGGGCCACCGGTGCTGCTTGAATATCGGAAGGTGCCCCTCCTTGGGCTCCTTCTCCTGTGGAACTTAAAAGCCGGGGCAAGTAAGTAGACGTGGTGAGTACCCATTCTCCAGATGGGAATTCAGCCAGAAAAACGGGGAGTAAGAAAGAACGACACGGGGGAACCAGTCTTTCCAGAAACTGATCTGTTTTCTTTATTTCTTAGGTTTTCTTATATACTTTTTGTTATACATAGGGATGAATGCAGAGTCATGCATGGGTCAGCAGTCCTGACCTTTATCAAGATCAGGTGCTTCATATAAATGTATAAAAAAAAGGTCTTAGGGGTTTTACATCATCTTCTGGCCAGGGGGGCTGCTAACATTGTACAATCCTTTCTTTCTGATAATGGTCAGTTAACCAGAAAACTTATTTTTTCCAAGGGTGTTTTTTCTTAAACCAGGCACCTCCCTCTGAAGGTACCAGATAAAATTGCATTCCTATAGGGTGAGGGTGTAGTGGGTAACAACTAAGAAAGGAATTTATTTAACCTAAGGTTAACATGATTAATCTTAAAGGTTAATACTTATTTCTCCTATATGCTAGTTATATTCATTATAAGGGCAGGGAATATGGAGATTTAGCAGCAATCATCAGCCTAACAAATGAAAACCCTTCACCAATGTTCCCTTTAAGATCTATTTCGTCTTAAGATAGTGATAAAGTTACATTTTTACATAGCAAGGACACAGTGATTTATAACAAAGTACAGTGATCTATAACAAAAGAGGAAATTCAGTAACTCAAAAAGTCTAGTATTGCTAACATCAAAAACTACTATATTTCCTTTTCTATATTCCAAATACATTAATATATTCTCAGGTGCCTAAGGATATGGAGGCCTGGCGGCAATCATTGTCTCAACAATGAGAAAAGCCCTATGCTAATTAAGATTTTCAAAATACTCAAAACTCTCTGTGCTGTTTATGGTTGCTGCCAGCAGAGAGGTTTGACCTGAGACACCCTTGTCACTCCCAGGAATTTTTGTTGACTGGAGCTGCAAGTTTACTCCTTCTCCGAGAGAACCGGTGGGGAACAGCTCCCCATAAAGTCAGAGGTGTAGGTGATAGCATGAAACAGTAAACTAGGTAGACTCTGGTTTTGGGGGTAGATGGTCGGGAACAGGGGATTTCCTTAGGCTCAATCCCACCTTTGCGTATGCCAAAGCCTCCTTCCTCATGACCTTTGCCATGGGCAGAGTTCTTCATGCTGGGTCCCAGCACACCACCAAGAATACTGGAGTGGGTTGTCGTTTCCTCCCTCAGGGGATCTTCCAAATCCAGGGATTGAACCTGGGTCTCTTGCATTGCAAGCAAATTCTTTACCATCTGAGCCATCAGGGAATCCCATTCCTTATAAAAACATGGATAAAATACATATTAAGAGAAAAATCAAGTAAATAATTAAAAGAATTAAATTACTAGAAAGAGTAAGGAAAAACATTAGAGAAAACTAGTAGGCAACTTATTCTTTTCCTTTCAACATATGGGAGTTTTGAGGTGTCTCCATATATAGATAGATAGATAGATATTATAAAAAAAAGTGAAAATCACTCAGTTGTGTCCAAATCCTTACAACCCCATGGACTATAAAGTCCATGGAATTCTCCAGGCCAGAATAGTGGAGTGGGTGGGTAGCCTTTCCCTTCTCCAGGGGATCTTTCCAACCCAAGGATTCAACCCAAGACTCCCGCATTGCAGGCAGATTCTTTACCAGCTGAGCCACAAGAGAAGTCCTAATATTTCTTCATTTATTTATTTGGCTGTGCTGGGTCTTAGTTTCAGCATGTGGGGTCTTTTTTCTAGTTGAGGTATGTGAAATCTTTAGTTATGGTATGCAAAGTCCTAGTTGAGGTACACAGGATCTAGTTCACTGACCAGGGATAAATCCAGGTTCCCTGCATTGGGAGTACAGGAGTTGTCACCGTTGGATGACAAAAGAATTCTCCTGATCTTTTATATGGTGTGTCTTTAAACTTGGAAGTTCAAATAGGGGACATTATCAGTAATGGGTGACTGACAATAATGAACATAATTTGGATGGAACTGAAGACTTTGGAGTCAAAAGTAAAGGTTCCAAGAAATATAGCAAAATTTGTTACCTGGCTGTTAACAATGAGTAGAGGCTAATATAGCTGGATAGTAGTAGAAACTGAGGGATTTTTCACAAGATTGTAAAGGAAGACGATGCTGTGAAAATAATTCTGATGTGTCTGGTTTGTTTCTCCTCCTCTTCATGTGTTGAGACACTGGGAACTTGAGATTGGAGTAGTGGGTACCAAAATAATAATAACAACAATAATAATAATAATGCTATATGGGGTATGAGGTCCTGGATAATATGCAAATCTGGCTCCACAAAGAAAAAAGAAATGTGGGGGAGTTTTCTGGCCTCATTAACCCAAATAGAAATATTCTGAAGGAAGTTAATGGTAGGGTGAGTGAGTGAGTGAGTCGCTCAGTCGTGTTCTGACTCTTTGTGACCCCATAAACTGTAGCCTACCAGGCTCCTCCCTCCATGGGATTCTCCAGGCAAGAGTACTGGAGTGGGTTGCCATTTCCTTCTCCAGGGGATCTTCCCAACCCAGGGATCGAACCCAGGTCTCCTGCATTCCAGGCAGACGCTTTAACCTCTGAGCCACCAGGGAAGTCCCTAGTGGTAGGGTAGGGAGAGAAAATATTAGAAAAGAAAGGAAAGTACATGTGGCATAAGAGAAGGAGAGAGTTCAGAGATAAGTAGTTGAAATTCTGACAAGTGAACAAAGGGTGAGGTGCCCAAGATGTGGACAGAAATAAGTGCCCTCTGAGGTTTGGAATAAATTTTTATAGTGACCATATTTTGGGGGCTCGGACTGCTGTTGGTTTCAAATATCAGAGAGGAGCTGATTAGTATCTGTAGCTGATCTCTATCCCTTTCCTGATGGTTCACATACAACTAACACCATCTTTGAGATTCCTGATATTATTAGTTTCCCCCAACACGTCAGTTACCAGTGGCATTGAGTGGGTCTAATTGCTAAATAAAGGTTCAAACCTTGAGTGAGATGTACCATTCATTTCATATAGCATACAAAGAATAAGTCATTGTAATAATAATTTAGCAAACGATGTTTCAGTTCAGTACAGTTCAGTCACTCAGTTATGTCTTACTCTGAGACCCTATGGACTGCAGCACACAGGGCCTCCCTGCCCATCACCAACTTCTGGAGTTTACTCAAACTCATGTCCATTGAGTTGGTGATGCCATCCAACCATCTCATGCTCTGTCGTCCCCTTCTCATGCCTTCAATCTTTCCTAACATCAGGGTCATTTCCAGTGAGTCAGCTCTTCACATCAGGTGGCCAAAGAATTGGAGTTTCAGCTTCAACATCAGTCCTCCCAATACACATACAGGACTGATTGCCTTTAGGATTGACTGGTTGGATCTCCTTGCAGTCCAAGGGACTCATAAGAGTCTTCTCCAACACTACAGTTCAAAAGCATCAATTCTTCAGTGCTCAGCTTTCGATATAGTCCAACTATCACATCCATACATGACTACTGGAAAACCATAGCCTTGACTAGCTGGACCTTTGTTGGCAAAGTAATTTCTCTGCTTTTTAATGTGCTGTTTAGGTTGATCATAATTTTTCTTCCAAGGAGTAAGGGTCTTTTAATACCATGGCTGCAGTCACCATCTGCAGTGATTTTAGAGCCCCCCAAAATAAAGTCGGGCAACTGTTTCCACTGTTTTGCATTGTAATGAAGTGATGGGACTGGATGTCATGATCTTTGTTTTCTGAATGTTGAGCTTTAAGCCAACTTTGTTACTCTCCTCTTTCACTTTCATCAAGAGGCTCTTTAGTTCTTCACTTTCTGCCATAAGGGTGGTGTCATCTGCATATCTGAGGTTGTTGATATTTCTCCTGGCAATCTTGATTCCAGCTTGTGCTTCTTCTAGCCCAGATTTTTTCATGATGTACTCTGCTTATAAGTTAAATAAACAGGGTGACAATATACAGCCTCGACATACTCCTTTTCCTATTTGGAGCCAGTCTGTTGTTCCATGTCCAGTTCTAACTGTTGGTTTCCTGACCTGCATATGGGTTTCTCAAGTGGCAGGTGAGGTAGTCTGGTATTCCCATCTCTTTTAAGAATTTTCCACAGTTTATTGTGACCCACACAGTCAAAGGCTTTGGCATACTCAGTAAAGCAGAAATAGATGCTTTTTTGGAACTCTCTTGCATTTTCCATGATCCAGTGGATGTTGGCAATTTGATCTCTGGTTCCACTGCCTTTTCTAACTTTGTTTTATTATTATTATTATTATTTTTACTTTACAATACTGTATTGGTTTTGCCATACATTGACATGAATCCACCACAAGTGTACATGAGTTCCCAACCCTGAACCCCCCTCCCACCACCCTCTCCATATCATCTCTCTGGGTCATTCTGGCATTGAAACATGTATACTATCATGTAATAAACGAATCACTAGTCTAGGTTCAATACAGGATACAGGATGCTTGGGGCTGGTCCACTGCCTTTTCTAAAATGAGCTTGAACATCTGGAAGTTCACAGTTCATGTATTACTGAAGCCTGGCTTGGAGTATTTTGAGCACTACTTTATTAGCATGTGAGGTGAGTGCAATTGTGTGGTAGTTTGAGCATTATTTGGCATTGCCTTTCTTAGGGATTGGAATGAAAAGTGATCCTTTCCAGTCCTGTGGCCACTGCTGAGTTTTCCAAATTTGCTGGCATACTGAGTGCAGCACATTCACAGCATCATCTTTTAGGATTTGAAATAGATTAGCTGGAATTCCATCACCTCCACTAGCTTTGTTCATAGTGATGCTTCCTAAGGACTATTTGATTTCTCATTCTAGGATGTCTCGCTCCAGGTGAGTGATCACACAATCATGATTATCTGGGTCATGAAGATCTTTTTTGTACAGTTCTTCTGTGTATTCTTGCCACCTCTTCTTAATATCTCCTGCTTCTGTTAGGTCCATACCCTTTCTGTCCTTTACCAAGACCATCTTTGCATGAAATGTTCCCTTGGTATCTCTAATTTTCTTGAAGAGATCTCTAGTTTTCCCATTTTCTTCTAAATGATTCTAATCATTCTAATTTCCCATCATTCTAAATAATATTTGGTGATTACTAAATACAAATATTTAGGCTGGGCTCTAAAATTGACACTAAATAAGACAATAGTTTTAAAAAATTGTAAAAAATCCAAAAGTTAGAATTGTTTAAATGAAGAGTCAACAGTATCTAAAGGAAGATCTTAAAAACCTTCTTAAATAATAAATGGTAGGACTAATAATGAAATACTAGAACTACATTGATATATGGGAAAGCTATTTCAGTGACTCTCCAGTGTGTTTTTACTCCTTGACCTCTGACTTAGTGTCTTCATTTGAGCTGCTGTAACAGAATGACATAGACTGGGTGTCTTATAGGCAACAGTAATCTCTTTTGGTGGCTGGAAGTCTTTAGACCTCTGAACCTATAAGGTACCAACATGGACAGGTTCTGGTGAAAGCTCTCTTCCTTGATTGCAGATGAAGCCCTTAAGGTATCTTCATATGACACAGAGAGATATTGTCTTTCCTGAACCTTCTTTTAAGGGTACTAATCCCATGTGGATTACTAGGAAATGGCAACCCACTCCAGTACTCTTGCTTGGAGAATTCCATGGATAGAGGAGCAGAACAGGCTGCAGTCTGTGGAATTACAAACAGCTGGACACACTGTGTGACTAACTTTCACTTCAATCCCATATGATGGATCCACCCTTATGACACAACTTCCTCTCAAAGATTTCACATCCAAATTCCATTCCTTTGGTCATTTGGACTTCAATATACAAATTTGAGGGGAAAACATTCACTCAGTCCATAGTACTGAGTGCCTGTTTTGAGTGAGAAATAATTTAAAGGTCCCTATAATTGAGGTTCACTTTAATATAACCTTCAGCCAATCATTGTTATTTGTACATATAACAATAATATATAATGGTATTATATTGTATAATTATATATAATATACTAAAAATAACAAAACATAGACATAAGATAATTTAAATAAAATGAGATAATGAAATGATGATATAATTATTGCATGTATATTTGCATAAACTTAGAGGATATCTGTATTTAGAAATATTCAACACCAAAATAGGGATACGCTTAGGCTGCTTATCAAGTGATAGTTTTGGCAAGTGAGACAGTACTGACATATCATACCTGAGAAGAAGCATTCAGGGTTAGGATTTTGAAGGGAGGTGAACAAGGGTGATGGAGGGAGTAGCAAGTGAGAAAGATCTCCACCCCCATACATATATCCATATATATATATATACATTACCCTTTCTCTCCTCCTAGCCAAATTTACAAATGTCTGGACACCAGGACATTGACAACAGGAAGAAAGCAAATAATCAAATAGAATTAAAAGTGTTATTTAATAACTAAGCACATCTGTTCCAAATCAGTTTATCAAAGATACATTTCATTAAAGTCAGTCTTTCTAGCCATTGTCATTTAGTCTCTGCCTCTCTGTCACTCTTCCACTGCCACTTCCATGACACGATTCTGACAGGATCTGGAAGGTCAGTTAGATTCTTTGCTACTTTTTTCCCGTTAATGGTTCATTAACTCTAGGAGGCTAAATATAGTCTTCGCAGTTATGTGTCTAGAGCCAAAACTGGCTCTGCAGAATGGTACATTTCCTTCCAAATACTTTTTCAAAGGATCAAGTATCTTCTCCCCCAAGTCTCAGAAAAAATATGCATACTGCTATTTTGACATACTTTTAGACATGGTTTTGGTTTCATTAACTTCACTTGATTGGATAAATTATTTTTCTGATAAAATCTGCCTTCTTTCCAGAGTTCTCTTTATTTAAAAATGTTATCTTTTCATTTTTCCCTCCAGGTGTTTTTTGTTTATTTTTTCTTTCTCTCAGAGCCTGATTTAGAATCTCTCTCTTACTGTTATTTATACTCAGTAGAAGTCACTAAAATATCTCTCTCAGTTAACACACAATTAACTGAATGACTTGAGAGGTAAACTCCCTTGGATGCATAATCAGCATGTTCAAGGCATGGTTTCTTCATTCTGCCTCTCCTGCTTTGTTTCTCTCTCCTTAGAGCCAAAATAGATTTCCCTATAATATAGTTCTAGGAGGATCTAGTGTTCTCATTGCCTCAGTGAGAACCTTCTCTATTACAAAAACGGGGCCACCTTCCATCAACATAGTCTTTTAGAAAAAGAATTTTAAAATATGGGATCCATGGAACCTCACATGTATACAATGTCCCTTATTGTAATTATGAACCCATGTACATGCTAGAGGTAGGTTTAAATGTCAGTTTCCAGAAAGAGTAGCGCTAGTTTTTTTTTTTTTTTTTTAATCAAACTCTCAGAGAATCTCCAGTCTCATCAATATTCAATACTCTAAAAGTATGCACAATTATTGTATTTACCTGTTTAATGGATGACATATGCTAACATGTGTAAGTACCAACTTTTTAGCAAAATATTCCAAGAAATTCATAGATGGTTTAGACTTCTGTGTACCACAACTATGCTTTCATTCCTTATTTTAGTTAAAAATAGCTAATACTTTACCTGCTTTCCAGAATGTTGGTTGGGAGTTCATGCCAATATACACATGCAGCTACATTCACATGCTTATACATGTTACATGAAGATTTGGGCCAACGCCACTGATAGCCTGCCCATCTACAGACACATGCTTCATCCATGCTTCTACATCTGACATTTTATAATTTCAAAAAATTATATGATAAAAAGTATCTTAGTAGTAGTGTTAGTCACTCAGACGTGTTCGACTTTGCAACCCCATGGACTAGAGCCCACCAGGCTCCTCTGTCCATGGGATTCTCCAGGCAAGAATACTGGAGTGGATTGCCATTTCCTTCTCCAGTGAAAAGTGAAGTCGTGTCTGACTCTTAGTGACCCCATGGACTGTAGTCTAAAGACTGATAATGTTAAAAATTTGGACAAATTGTATTTATCCAAAATTAATCTGCTGGGGAAGCAGCTTTGGTTTTTATAGGGAAAAACATGGGTCTATACATATAACCAATGGTGTTCACATGAGAAGAAAATTTCCTGCCTGGTTTTAAAAAATCAAACACTTTTGCTTATTTTTTTTTCTATTAACATCTAGCATGAGTATGGTGCTTTTATTATAATTAAGGAATCAGTACAGCAAATTTGGAAAACTCAGCAGTTGCCATAAGACTGGAAAAGGCAGTTTTCATTCCAATTCCAAAGAAAGGCAATGCCAAAGAATGCTCAAACTACCACACAATTGCACTCATTTAACGTGCTAGTAAAGTAATGCTCAAAATTCTCCAAGCCAGGCTTCAGCAATACATGAACCGTGAACTTCCTGATGTTCAAGCTGGTTTTAGAAAAGGCAGAGGAACCAGAGATCAAATTGCCAACATCCGCTGGATCATGGAAAAAGCAAGAGAGTTCCAGAAAAATATCTAGTTCTGCTTTATTGATTATGCCAAAGCCTTTGTTTGTGTGGATCACAATAAACTGTGGAAAATTCTGAAAGAGATGGGAATACCAGACCACCTAACCTGCCTCTTGAGAAATCTGTATGCAGGTCAGAAAGCAACAGTTAGAACTGGACATGGAACAACAGACTAGTTCCAAGTAGGAAAAGGAGTGAGTCAAGGCTGTATATTGTCACCCTGCTTATTTAACTTATATGCAGAGTACATCATGAGAAACACTGGATTGGAAGAAACACAAGCTAGAATCAAGATTGCTGGGAGACATATCAATAACCTCAGATATGCACATGACACCACCCTTATGGCAGAAAGTGAAGAGCTAAAAAGCCTCTTGAGGAAAGTGAAAGAGGAGAGCGAAAAAGTTGGCTTAAAGCTCAACATTCAGAAAACGAAGATCACGGCATCTGGTCCCATCACTTCATGGGAAATAGATGGGGAAACAGTGGAAACAGTGTCAGACTTTATTTTTGGGGCTCCAAAATCACTGCAGATGGTGACTACAGCCATGAAATTAAAAGATGCTTACTCCTTGAAAGAAAAGTTATGACCAACCTAGATAGCATATTTAAAAGCAGAGACATTACTTTGCCGACTAAGGTCCGTTTAGTCAAGGCTATGGTTTTTCCTGTATGGATGTGAGAGTTGGACTGTGAAGAAGGCTGAGAGCTGAAGAATTGATGCTTTTGAACTGTGGTGTTGGAGAAGACTCTTGAGAGTCCCTTGGACTGCAAGGAGATCCAGCCAGTCCATTCTAAAGGAGATCAGCGCTGGGATTTCTTTGGAAGGAATGATGCTAAAGCTGAAATTCCAATACTTTGGCCACCCCATGAGAAGAGTTGACTCATTGGAAAAGACTCTAATGCTGGGAGGGATTAGGGACAGGAGCAGAAGGGGACGACCGAGGATGAGATGGCTGGATGGCATCATGGGCTCGATGGACGTGAGTCTCAATGAACTCCGGGAGATGGTGATGGACAGGGAGGCCTGGCGTGCTGCGATTCATGGGGTC
>SJYQ01006675.1:45646-91394 GCA_006410935.1 Redunca redunca
TAATATAAAATAAACACATTCATATCAATGGAATTGGTTTACCTCCATTTGAAAAATAGGTATAATCTGACTTCTTTATCCTAAAAAACAACTTAATTGAGCTTTTGGTGTTACTTTCAGAGAATATTAACCCACTATGTAATAGACAGTGGCAAAATATCATTGAAGATTATTGTCAGAACAAACATGATTCTTTTTAACTTCAGTTCAAATTATAAGTCAACTGTCAGATGTAATAAGCCAGGTGGTGCTTTTAAAGTCCTAGATATAAAGAGTACGGGCAAGAACTTATCTATTATTGAAGAAAGTGAAGCATTTAGCATTTCAAATTTTTTTTCTAAATTATCGATGCACACTTAAAATAAAGTAATTTACATATTCATTTGTATATCAAGTTCTTCTATTTTACTGAGAACATTTAAAATTCTTGTGATACATCCATTAATAATGTAAAAATAAGATACTAACTATAGTCAGTTCTCATTATTTACAGTAAGAATGCAGTGAATACTGAACCATCAATCTGGGAGAAAAACAGGGTTGCATAAATGAATGCTAAGTCACTTCAGTCGTGTATGACTTTGTGACCCCGTGGACTGTAGCCTGCCAGGCTCCTCTGTACATGATTTCCCAGGTAAGAATACTGGAGTGGGTTGCCATTCTCTCCTCCTGGGGATCTTCCAATCCAGGTCTCTTATGTCTTCTTTATTGCAGTCAGATTCTTTACCACTAGCACCACCTGGAAAACCCAAAGACAGGGTTAGAGCCTGGCAATCCTCTGGTCACAATATTTTCATCAACTCATCAGTTTATTACCTTCTTTGATATGTATCTCTGTTTACAGATATCTTATTTAATATGTATTATTGATTCATTAACACTGAGCTCAGGGCTGACAGCTTTTGACTCATGTTTGAATGAACATGAATATCTCACACATGTATTTGCTTTATAGGGTACAGCATAGCCTTCTTGAGTTCAGGAACACTAGGCAAGACTTAAACACTATACTCCTGGGTCAGTTTAAACAGGGAAATCACCAACAGAGAGTATAAAAACACAAAAACATTGCTGTAAGTAGACTGGCAAAGGACAGTTGTTTTCAGTACTAAGAGCTGAACCAAGAATAAAGGATGTCTCCTTGTTTGGCCTCAGTTGGAAATGTGTGTTGGTGAAGCATATTTTTATCAGCTTTATGTATGTCCAAAAATGACTGGGAAAGTGCCATGAGTATTGGTTTTGGGGTTACAGGTAAATTTTTGTGAGTAGAACATCTGTGAATAATGAAAAATGATTGTGTTAAGTGCAAAAGCCCTATATATTGCGCATATGCAGTTTTAATTGATGTAAAATGCTTTTATGCCTATTGGCAATAAAATACATGATATGAAATGTATGGTTGTCAAATCAAAGGAGCTATTACTTAAATGTAGTATTTCCTATGCTTATTTAGAGAAATGGAGGAAGCTCAAAATAATATTAAACATTCTTTCTAAAAGAATCTTAGTGAATAAATCAGTATTATCAATCAGTTAACTGTGAGAGGCAGAGGAGAAGTTATGAGAAAAATAGTACAAATGAACTTTTCTATTATATAAAACAGAAACAGAATCACAGATGTAGAAAACAAATTTACATTTACCAAGGGTGAAGAGGGAGATAGATAACTTGGAAGATTGGGATTAACATACCCACACTGCTATATATATAATACATAACTACCAGGAACCCATTTTATAGCACAAGGAACTCTACTCAATACTCTGTAATGACCTATACTGAAATAGGATCTACAAAAGTGTGAATATATGTGTATGTATAACTGATTTACTTTGCTTACAGCAGAAACAAACAGAACATTGTAAATCAACTATACTGCAATAAATATTTACAAAACAAAAATAAAAAATAAAAACCCATTAAGGAATAAGTCTATTTGAAGACAAGTATCTCATGGTGAAAAATCAACAGGGAAAAATTCTGCCAAATTAATTGCTAAATCATGTCATATGGGCTCTATGTATTGTAAGAATTTAAATCATTCAAGTTAGGAAAATCAGAAGGGATTTGGAGAGAATGACTTGAGCTAGATTATAGGAGACAGAAGGATCTGAATGGATGGAAGTTGTCAAAAGAGGATTTTCAAGGTCCAGGAATAATGGGAGAAATAAAGCAGAGGCTCAGAGGTCACAAATCTGTGTAAAGATAGAGAAGAGAATGAGAGCAGAGTGTTTTTTTTTTTTTTTTTTAAATGAGATCAAAACTAGTAGGGTAGATGGGGAATAGGGTATAAAATCAGGTCATGTTGTTGTTGTTTAGGTGCTAAGTCATGTCTGACTCTGTGACCTAGTGGACTATAGTCTGCCAGGCTTCTCTGTCCATGGGATTTTGCAGGCAAGAATACTGGATTGGGTTATCATTTCCTACTCCAAGGGATTTTTCCCAACCCAGGAATCAAACCTGTGTCTCCTGCTTTGGCAGGCAGATTCTCTACCACTGACCCACTAGAGAAATCGAAAAAACCTTACTGTCAGACAGAGGAATTTCAGCTGTAGTCAATAACAGTAGTTAAAATCTCTTGAGTGCTGCATGCAAGAAAAAAATAAAAAAGAAACTTCATATGCATCATTTCATTTTTTTCTTCATAATAATTCAGGGTGGATGAATGTTATTATTTTTCTTATATTGCAGGTGAGGGAACTGAAGTTTAAGGAGGAATAGGAAGGAAAAGTGCCTAGCAGAAGGTTAATCTAATTTAAAATATAAGTTTAATCACTCAATAAATATTAAATAGGAAAAGTTGAACTCTTGTTCAGCTAAGGGAAGAATGGTTTGATACTCTGTTCACCTAGTCTACAACTAATTATTCCTGGATATTCAGAAACTACCTTTCAAGAAGTCCACCTAATACCTCAGCAGTGATGTAATTTTCCAGTCAAGCTAGTGCCCAAAGACAAGCAAAGAACCATTTGAAGTAATTGGAGAGAAAAGTACTTGGAGAACTGGGATTAATTTGCTCTAGACTAGTTACTGCCTGAAGCCCACCCAACATATAAAAACAAGACTAGAGAGGGTTAAACTGTCTCAAAGAAACTTAACTACATCCCAGAACATAGCTTCAGAATATTTATAAGATGGTGATGGCTCCACCCCCTACACGTGACTCAGCCATATTGCCTTGCTTCCATGGCTGCCCGGCTTTCCTAACTATAAGAAACATAAACATATGGAGATTAAACAATACATTTCTTAATAACCAACAGGTTACTGAAGAAATAAAATGGGATATCAAAAAATTTCTAGAAACAAATGACAGTGAAAACATAAGAACTCAAAACCTATGAGATGCAGCGAAAGCAATTCTAAGAGGGAAGTTTATAGCAATACAATCCTACCTCAAGAAACAAGAAAAACATTGAATAGAAAACCTAGCTTTACACCTAAAACAACTTGGAAAAATAAAAACAAAACAAAACACCAAAATTAGTAGAAGGAAATAAATCATGAAGATCCAAGCAGAAATAAATGGAAAAGGAATGAAAGAAACAATAGTAAAGATTACTAAAAGCTGGTTCTTTGAGAAGATAAACAAAACTGACAAATCTTTAGCCAGACTCATTGAGAAAAAAAGAGAGAAGAATCAAACCAACAAAATTAGAATGAAAAAGGAGAGGTAAAAACAGGCAGTAAAGAAATACTAAGGGTTATGAGAGTATTATGAACAACTGTATGGGAAAAAAATGGATGACCTGGAAGAAATGGACATATTGTTAGAAAAGTTCAATCTTCCAAGACGTAAACAGGAAGAAATATAAATTATGAACAACCCAGTTACAAGCACTGAAATTGAAGCTGTGATCAAAAATCTCCTAAGAAACAAAAGCCCAGGACCAGATGGCTTCAGAGGAGAATTCTATCAAACATTTAGAGAAGAGCTAGTGCCTATCCTTCTAAAACTCTGAAGGAACACTACCAAACTCATTCTACAAGGCCACCATCACCCTCGTACCAAAACCAGAGAAAGACAACACACAAAAAAAGTAAACCACAGGCCAATATCACTGATGAACATAGATGCAAAAATCCTAAAAAAAAAAAATGTCACCAAACAATTCAGCAACCTATAAAAACACTCATACACCATGATCAAGTTGGGTTTATTCCAGGATGTAAGAGTTCTTCAGTATACACAAATCAATCAATGTGATACACCATATTAACAAATTAAAAGATAAAAACCATATGATAATCTGAATAGATGCAGAAAAAGCCTTTGACAAAACTCGGCACCCATTTATGACTAAAACTATTCAAAAAATGGGCACAGAGGGAACCTGCCTCAACATATTAAAAGCCATATATGAAAAACCTACAGCAAACATTATTCTCAATGGTGAAAAACTGAAAGCATTCCCCCTAAGATCAGGAACAAGACAACGCTGTCCATTTTCACCACTGTTAGTCATCATAGTTCTGGAAATCCTAGCTATAGCAATCAGAGAAGAAAAAGAAATAAAAAGAGTCCAGATCAGAAAAGAAGAAGTAAAACTATCACTGTTTGCATATCATTGATGACATGATACTGATAGTAACAGATAATTACTAAAGATACTATCAGAAAATTACTAGAGCTAACAGTGAATTTAGAAAGTTGCAAGGTACAAAATCAATACACAAAAATCACTTGCATGTCTATATACTAACAATGAAAAATAAGAGAGAGAAATTAAGGAATCAATCCCATTCACCTTTGCAACAAAAAGAATCTCCTACCTAAGGAGACAAAAGAACTGTACACAGAAAATTATAAGATACTAATGAATTAAATCAAAGATAATATAAACAGATGAAGAGATATTCCATGTTCCTGGGTAGGAAGAATCAATATTGTGAAAACGACTCTACTACCAAGCACAATCTAAAGATTCAATGTGATCCCTATCAAATTACCAATGGCATTTTTCACAGAACTAGAACAAAAAGTTTCATAATTCATATGGAAACACAAAAGACCCTGAATAGCCAAAGAAGTCTTGAGGAAGAAGAATCTGCTGGAGAAATCAACCTTCCTGGCTTCAGACTATACTACAAAGCTAGAATCATCAAGACAGTATGGTACTGGCACAAAACCCATAATATAGACCAATGGAATAAGATAGAAAGTTCAGAAATAAACCCATACACCTATGGATACCTATTTTTGACAAAGGAGGCAAGAATATACAATAGGGAAAAGACAGTCTCTTCAATAAATAGTGCTGGAAAAACTAAGGAAGTCAAGAAACACCTGGAGTAACATGCAGATTTGGCCTTGGAGTACAGAATGAAACAGGGCAAAGGCTAATAGAGTTTTGCTAAGAGAACTCAATGGTTATAGCAAATACCCTCTTGCATCAACACAAGAGAAGACTCTACACATGGACATCACAAGATGGTCAACACCAAAATCAGATTGAGTAAATTCTTTACAGCCAAAGATGGAGAAGCTCTATATAATCAGCAAAAACAAGACCACGAGCGGACTGTGGCTCAGATCATGAACCCCTTATTGCCAAATTCAGACTTAAAGAAAGTGTGCAAAATCAGTAGACCATTCAGGTATGACCTAGATCAAATCCTTCATGCTTATATAGTGGAAGTGAGAAATAGATTTAGGGGCCTAGATCTGATAGACAGAGTGCCTGATGAACTATGGATGGAGGTTCGTGACATGGTACAGGAGACAGGGATCAAGACCTTCCCCATGGAAAAGAAATGCAAAAAAGGAAAATGGCTGTCTGGGGAGGCCTTACAAATAGCTGTGAAAAGAAGAGAAGGGAAAAGCAAAGGAGAGAAGGAAAGATATACCCATTTGAATGCAGAGTTCTGAAGAATGGCAAGGAGAGATAAGAAAGCCTTCCTCAGCGATCAATGCAAAGAAATAGAGGAAAATAATAGACTGGGAAAGACTAAAGATCTCTTCAAGAAAATCAGAGATACCAAGGGAACATTTCATGCAAAGATGGGCTTGATAAAGGACAGAAATGGTATGGACCTAACAGAAGTAGGCGGTATTTAGAAGAGGTGGCAAGAATACACAGAAGAACTGTACAAAAAAGATCTTCACAACCCAGGTAATCATGTTGGTTTGATCACTCACCTAGAGCCAGACATCCTGAAATGCGAAGTCAAGTGGGCCTAGGAAGCATCACTACAAACAAAGCTAGTGGAGGTGATGGAATTCCAGTTGAGCTGTTTCAAATCCTAAAAGATGATGCTGTGAAAGTGTTACACTCAATATGCCAGCAAATTTGGAAAACTCAGCAGTGGCCACAGAACTGCAAAAGATCACCCTTCATTCCAATCCCTAAGAAAGGCAATGCCAAATAATGCTCAAGCTACTGCACAATTGTACTCACCTCACATGCTAGTAAAGTAATGCTCAAAATTCTCCAAGCCAGGCTTCAGCAATATGTGAACTGTGAACTTCCAGATGTTCAAGCTGGTTTTAGAAATGACAGAGGAACCAGAGATCAAATTGCTGGATCATGGAGAAAGCAAGAGAGTTCCAGAAAAACATCTATTTCTGCTTTATTGACTATGCAAAAGCCTTTGACTGTGTGGGTCACAATAAACTGTGAAAAATTCTTAAAAGAGATGGGAATACTAGACCACCTGACCTGCCTCTTGAAAAACCTATATGCAGGTCAGGAAGCAACAGTTAGAACTGGACATGGAAAAACAGACTGGTTCCAAATAGGAAAAGGAGTATATCAAGGCTGTATATTGTCACCTTGCTTATTTTCTTTCATGCAGAGTACATCATGAGAACATCTGGGCTGGAAGAAGCACAAGCTGAAATTAAGATTGCTGGGAGATATATCAACAACCTCAGATATGCAGATGACACCACCCTTGTGGCAGAAAGGGAAGAAGAACTAAAGAACCTTTTGATGAAAGTGAAAGAGGAGTGTGAAAAAGTTGGCTTAAAGCTCAACATTCAGAAAATAAAGAACATGGCATCCAGTCCCATCACTTCATGGGATATAGATGAAGAAACAGTGGAAACAATGACTGACTTTATTTTTTGGGGCTCCAAAATCACTGCAGATGGAAATTGCAGCCATGAAATTAAAAGAAGCTTACTCCTTGAAAGGAAAGTTTTGACCAACCTAGACAGCATATTAAAAAGCAGAGACATTACATTCCCACCAAAGTTCCATCTAGTCAAGGCTATGGTTTTTCCAGTAGTCATATATGGATGTGAGAGTTGGACTGTGAGGAAAGCTGAGTGCCAAAGAATTGATGCTTTTGAACTGTGATGTTGGAGAAGACTCTTCAGAGTCCCTTGGACTGTAAGGAGATCCAACCAGTCCATCCTAAAGGAGATCTGTCCTGGGTGTTCATTGGAAGGTTGATGTTGAAGCTGAAACTCCAATACTTTGGCCACGTGATGCGAAGAGCTGACTCATTTGAAATGACCCTGATGCTCAGAAAGATTGAGAGCAGGAGAAGGGGACAAAAGAGGATGAGGTGGTTTTAAGGCATCACTGAATCAAAGGACATGAGTTGGGTATACTCCAGGAGTTGATGATAGACAGGGAGCCCTGACATGCTGCAGTTCATGGAGTCACCAAGAGTCGGATAGGACTGAGGGACTGAATTGAAACTGAAACATGTAAAAGAATGAAATTAGAAGACTTCCTAACACCATACACAAAGATAAACACAAAACGGATTAAAGACCTAAATGTAAGCTCATAAACTTTAAAACTCTTAGAGGAAAACATAGGCAAAACACTCGATGTCATAAATCAAAGCAAGATCCTCTATGACTCACCTCCTAGAGTAATGGAAATAAAAGAAAAAGTAAACAAGTGGGACCTAATTAAACTTAGAAGCTTTTGCACAGCAAAGGAAACTATAAGCAAAGTAAAAGACAACCCTCAGAATGGGAGAAAATAGCAAATGAAACAACTGACAAGGATTAATTTCCAAAATATTCAAGCAGCTCATAAAACTCAATACCAGAAAAACAAACAACCCAATCAAAAAGTGGGAAAAAGACCTAAACAGACATTTCTCCAAAGAAGACATGCAGATGGCTAACAAACACATGAAAAGATGCTCAACATCGCTCATTATTAGAAAAATGCAAATCAAAGCTACAATGAGATATCACCTCACACCAATCAGAATGGCCATCATCAAAAAGTCTACAAACTATAAATGCTGGAGAGAGAGTAGAGAAAATGGAACATTTTTTCACTGTTGGTGGGAATGTAAACTGATACAGCTACATGGAGAGTCCTTAAAAAACTAGGAATAAAACCACCATATGACCCAGCAATCCCACTCCTAGGCATATACCCTGAGGAAACCAAAATTGAAAAAGACACATGTATTCCAGTGTTCATTGTCGCACTGTTTACAGTAGCTAGAACATGGAAGCAACCTAGATGTCCATTGACAGATTAATGGAAAAAGAAGTTTTGGTACATATACATAATGGAATATTACTCAGTCATATAAAGGAACACATTTGAGTCGGTTCTAATGAGGTGGATGAACCTAGAACCTATTAGACAGAGTGAAGTAAGTCAGAAAGAGAAAGATAAATATTGTATTCTAATGCATATACACAGAATCTAGAAAAATGGTACTGAAGAATTTATTTACAAGGTAGCAATGGAGAAACAGACATAGAGAATAGACTTAGGGACATGGGGAAAGAGGAGGAGAGGGTGAGATTGTATGGAAAGAGTAACATGGAAGCTTACTTTACCATATGTAAAATAGATAGCCAAAGGGAATTTGCTGTATGGCTCAGGAAACTCAAACAGGGGCTCTGTATCAACCTAGAGAGGTGGGATGGAAGGGAGATGTGAGGGAGGTTCCAAACAGATGGGTTATATATGTATAACTTTGGATGATTCATGTTGATATTTGACAGAAAACAAAATTCTATAAAACAATTATCCTTCAATAAAAAATAAATTAATAAAAAAATAATATTTATAAAAACAGGAGAATATCCAACACCTAAGAATGTGGAACTCACAGTTCCTGGTTTCCAGTCAAAGATTACTAGGCCTACAGAGAAACAGGAAAGTGATCCATAATGAGAAGAAGAATCCATCAACTGGAACCCAGTCAACATAGTCACAGCTGTTAAAATTGGCAGACAGTGACATTAAGGCCGTTTTAACCAGCAGCTATATAAAACACTGAAGTGAAGTGGAATAAATTGACCTTATAAGGCAATATTTTTTAAAAATATAAATTTATTTATTTTAATTGGAGGTTAATTACTTTACAATATTGTACTGATTTTGCCATACATCAACATGAATCTGCCACGGTATACACGTGTTCCCCATCCTGAATTCCCCTCCCTCCTCCCTCCCTGTACCATCCCTCTGGGTTGTCTCAGTGCCCCAGCCCCAAGCATCCAGTATCATGCATCGAACCTGGCCTGGCGATTCATTTCCTATATGATATTATACATGTTTCAATGCCATTCTCCCAAATCATCCCACCCTCTCCCTCTCCCACAGAATCCAAAAGCCTGTTCTATACATCTGTGTCTCTTTTGCTGTCTCGCATGCAGGGTTATCGTTATCATCTTTCTAAATTCCATACATATGCGTTAGTATACTGTATTGGTGTTTTTCTTTCTGGCTTACTTCACTCTGTATAATAGGCTCCAGTTTCATCCACCTCATTAGAACTGATTCAAATGTAATATTTGAAAAAATGAGGTAATAGCTCTTGGAATGGAGCCCTAGTATTAGAAAATAATATGATCAAGTGGGTTAAAAATCAACATTGAGTTGGGAGTATCCAAGTAAATTCTTATGGGATTTTGTAGGAAATATAAAAATATTGCTTTAGAAAAAGTATCACATTTGGAGTCATTCCAAGTTAGTTTCAATCTCTCGTCATTTACTACTTTTGTGAGCTTGGACAAAATATTAACAACTAAGAAGCTGTTTCCTTACCTGAAACATAGGGATAATAATAAAAGTATGTCAAATTGATATAAAAATGTTCTAAATCAGTGACATACTACATATTATATACATGAATATATATATATATATATATATACCTTTAAATTATATACTTTGCATATGAATACACACACATGTATATCCCATAACAGTCAGACATATCATGTACCAAGAAACAAAACAAGTAAGTTTATATAACTAAAGGTCATGAAATATTGAGAGAATAACATCACTTTTTCACCAGCTCTGTAAAGCCTAGTATATAGATATGTTTTGTAAACTTTATATTAAGCTACAAAAGTCTTTCAGACTTTTTCTCAAGACATGTGATGACTCTAAGGGCTTTAAAAATCATAGGAGAGGTCACAGAATTTTCAGTCTACAGCTTAAAGATAAAAGTGGGTTCAGGGAAGCCAACATTGTTCTCCAAGTCAGAAAAATAACTATTGTGAACCCCTGCAGGCTGTCAGGATTATGACAATAGAAAACTTCAAAAAAGTGTTAATGAATGGGGAAAGGCAGGAATAAGGCTTCTTCATTTTAGTGGTTAAGGTTACAGTGGGTCACTTGAAGTTTGAAGAAATATGATTGAAAAGAGTGAAAAGGTAACTTATGGAAGCTTGGATTATAAATTTCTGCTATCTTTTCAGTTTTTTAGTTTTAAAGCAACCTAGGAAAGAGCTTAGCTCTTGGAGATGGATGGGTAGGGGCAGACCTTACTGGGCACAGTCACTGCTGTATTGAAAATTATGTATAAAAAAGAGGAATTTTTTACTGAGTGAGTTTATAGCTTTCCAGTACCTAGGGTATTTGTAAAAACACACCACTTAGCATTTTTGGTAGGATAGATTGGCTATTTAACTACATCACTGGAATAAATTAGTATTTTCTACTGACCAGGGATACTATTCTCTCCATATTATGAACATAAATTTAATGATATACTCAAAACAAAAATTAGCTGAGTCATAATAAATGTTATAGACATCTCAAAATTTCCTATGATTTGAGTTTTTACTACACATAAATGTGACTAAACAACAGAATTCAGAAGTTAATCAAGTATCTTACAGTCACAAAAAATAAATAAGTATACATACTGCTACACTGTATAGTGTGCTGGCTACTTTTAAGAACCTACTTTTTTACTGATAGAAGAGTCTCTCTCTGTGTCTCCATAAGCCAATATTGACTGGAAATATTTCTGTCATATTTTGGATCTAGTTATTATTAATATTACTGGGGAAGGAGGGTCTGGATCTTGTAGCTTGACTCACAGACTGATATGAAACAAGAAAATGAAAGCCTAGCTGCATCTTGTAATCTCTCTTCATCTTTGGATCTGTTTGAGGTGCTTCAGAATTTTCTGTGAAGATTTACTTATGTATTTTTAGGTTTAACCTGTATAGTAATATAAAAGCCTATTGTAAGCATTCTGAATCCCCAGGATGAGCATTTTGTAACTGAGTACTGCCATGTGATTTTAGGACTGTACTTGTGGTTTTCTTTCATATTGCATATTGGGAATAGGAACTACTAAAGACACAACGGGCTTCCCTGGTGCTCAGCCGATAATCTGCCTACCATGCAAGAGACCCGGATTTGATCCCTGGGTTGGGAAGATCCTCTGGAGAAGCAAATGGCAACCCACTCCAGTATTCTTGCCTGGAAAATTCCATTTACAGAGGATCCTGGTGTGCTACAGTCCATGGGGTTGCAAAAGAGTCAACCACCAAAGACACAGTATCTAAGATTCAATGTGTTGCTTCTCCAGCTTGAATCTTTACATATTTGTGGGTCTATTGAAGTATTTTGGCAAGCAGTATTCTCAATTTATTTGCTACACACATACTTACACACACACACACACACACACACACATACCTTCTTCGTCAGGAGCTTGTTAGCTACTTTATAAAAGTAAATGTCAAAACACAGTTAACTCTGGAATCCAGTTAAACATGCCTCTCATTCTTCCTTTCCTGACTTCTATACATTCTCTCAGTGGGGAGCGGGGAGGGAAAATGTACCACATGATGCCTCAGAATGCTGGCAAGAACCATACCCTACCCCCACACACATTTTCAAAATGCGAAGCATCATAACATCTATTTTTCTTTTAAATTAAAATGGGCAGTGAGATAAGTAAGACAATGATGACATTGTGCATGGATAAAAAAGTAAAAGTAACTTCCCCAAATAAAAGTAAAACAATGACTTCTGTGACATCTGAGTTCCCAACCCATGCTTATTTCCCTTGGCATGTGAAAGATATATAACAATTCTTGCTGCATTGTTCATATCCTGAAATGTCTCATTTATAGTGCATTTTAGTCACTGTATGACACTTAATGAATATGAGTTCAACATTTTAAATCAGAAGAGTATATTACATTTTAAAATGTATAATCCAAATTGTACAATGCAAATTTCTAAATTAGGAGAAATATTTTATCTCCAAATATATCTAGTTCCATGGTGAATCTAAGCATTAAATGAAGATTTTATATATAGGTAGGTGTGTGTGTGTGTGTGTGTAGTAAAATTATGATAAAAATATCCTAACTTTGTGAAAATCCTCAGTATTGACTGCTTCCTGCTCCTCCCACATCCAATTCTCTCTGGTGCACACAACTCTCCTGGGTGATAATTAGAAGCAGGAGAGTAATTTTAGTTAAGTGTCTGATACTGATTACATCCCAGTTGGCACAGATCATAAAGATATTATATTTTTATGACTTACTAATTTACATTTCACTAAGCATTGGTGTCAGTTGGTAAAATTTGCTATATACAATAGACATAATGTGTACATGATTAATTATCTACACTGACCTTGACCACTGTGAGTAAGAGAAACAACAGTTTCATACCAAGAGACTCTGGCAGATAGCTAAGCCTAACCCTCTTATCTATCTTGCATAAATAATGCAAACTAATAGTCTCATATCCTCACTCATTTCCTGTGGCATAGTCCATTTCAGACTTATCTCCAGATCTTCCCCATGGTAGGGCTAGACAGCATGTGGTTTTGTCTCTAAATACTATTTATTTCATTTGCAAGTGGTTTTCCTTGTAAACATATTAGTTAACTCTCGGACAACATGGGTTTGAACTATACAGATCCACTTATACGTGGACATTTTTTTCAATAAATAATACTGCAGTATTATATGTTTGAGGTTGCTTGAACCTGTGAATGCTGAACCCTGGGACAGGGAGGACCACTGTAAAGAGATACTTGGATTTTTGACTGTGTGGGCATTGGCACCCTTAACCCTTGAATTGTTCAAGGTTCATCTACACTGAGACTTGAATCTGGGGGCTTTAATTGGTCACCTGTATATGAGTTTTCCCAGGTGGCTCAGTGGTAAGGAACACATCAGGTAATGCAAGAGGTGCTTGAGACTTGGATTCAGTCCTGGAGTCGGGAAGATTCCCTAAAGGAGGAAATGGCATCCTACTCCAGTATTCTTGCCTGGGAAATCCCATGGACAGGGGAGCGTAGCAGGCTACAGTCCATGGGGTTGTAAAGAGTTGGACATGACTAAGTGACTAAACGACAACAATAACATCTGTATTATGTGGTAAGGATTCTATGGCTAGGGCAACAAGAGGTGACAGCATCACATTATCTGAAATCTGAAGTATGCTTACCAAAAGCCCTACTGCATTCTTATCCCACCAAGTTGCAAGAATGTACAATCTTTGCAGTTCCTGCATAGTTATTTTGTTTCTGTACAAGATCTTATAACCTCTATATATTTTCCTGATTTCATATAGTATTTCATATATGGCTTTTCTGCTAATTAACATTGATTTCTTTTTCCCCATACTAATAATATAAATTCCCTTTGTGATCAATGTTGTATATACATTCCATCTGTAATGGTGCCAACTCTATTAAGTCAGGTTATAGTGAAACTGTTCAAATGACTTTTATCTAGTTCATATTATGTGCTTTTCTATAGAAACAACTGATATCTCCTCAGAAATGAGAAAGTTGTTTAGGTAACACACTGGAATTAAGGCTGATGAATCTGCATTTACAGTATGTGTTATATAAATAGTATATGAAGATAAATCAGAATGCCAGAGTGATTTAGCCTATTTCACCGCGGTTACAAGGGAAGTAGAAACATTTTGAGCCATAAGCATAGTATTGTTTCATTGTCAGTCCTGAGTCAGTAAGATTCCCTGGAGCAGGGACAGGCTAACCCACTCCAATATTCTTGAGCTTCCCTGGTGGCTCAGATAGTAAAAAAACTACCTGCTATGCGATGATTTTCCTGGGTTTGATTCCTGAGTTTGGAAGATCCACTGGAGGAGGGCATTGCAACCCACTCCAGTATTCTTGCCTGGAGATTCCGCATGGACAGAGGAACCTGGCAGGCTACAGTCCAAGGGGTTGCAAAGAGTCGGACATGACTGAATGACTAAGTAAAGCACACACACATAGTATTGTTTCAGTGTTATGCTAGAAAATATACAACTATTTCCTGTCACTTATGTGTTTACTTCTGAAGTCTCTATAGAAAGAAGGTCAAAGAAAAATGATAAGAATTAAGTGATAAATAAGACCAAGTCCTGCTCCTCAAGAAGAAAAGTTTAATGGCCAACTAAAACTACTTATTTTCTCAATGATCAAATAAGTTTTTTTAATTCTCATAATTTAAGCATCAGTATTTATCTTTAAAAAACAGTTATGTGTTTATGGTTATAATTATCCTTTTCCTCTTTAAAAAACCTATTAACTAAATTGTATTTTCATACCTGATTATATTTTAGATCAAAGACATATTTTATTTTCAATGAACAAAGCATTTTAACATATAGTATTTCTTGAGAAATTATGGTGAAAAAAGTACAGGATTTGCAGTCATTGGTTATCAGTTTGAGTCCCAGCTCTCTTGCTCACATCCAGAGTCTGAAGTATCCCATTATACTTTCTAATCCCTTATTTCCCCTTGCTGTAAAAATGAGCATAATAACTTACTAGTAGGTATAAGAAATAAATCTAACGAGTGTATCTCACATTGTATTTACTTAATACATAGTATTAAGCCTCATAATTACTATTTCATCCAAACAAGATATTTTTAATGTATTATTGTATCATTTATGAATATGAAGAATAAGTGGAGGCCCAAAGTAGTTATGACTCCTAATTATGTTTTAAAATCACACTAATTTGCACTTCTAAAATCATTTATCCTGTTGTTATATTTGATAAGACCCTGTGTATGTGGAGAATATAAAGTATTGCATGGTATCCATTGTATTTTAAAAAGGGAAATAGAAATTCTTCAGCAAGATTACAATCTAGATGGGAGAATAAGTTGTAGGTACAAAAAATGTTTGTGAGGAGGTGAAATGGTGAGGATGTCACATGATGAAGTTCAGTAGTTGATATGCACAGGGTTAGTAGGATGCTTAGTACGAGCTTGATGAAATCAGAAGTTAAGCGTGATCTCTGTTGGCACTCTAGTGTTTGAAGTGGGCCTTGCATGTTTGCATGGGCTCCAGAGAGTATGGATCCTGAACCAGAACTGAAGAGGAACATGTTGGCTTAGGAGGCAGACAGCTCTGTGTTGAAGCCTGGTTCAACCAAGGATTAACTCTATGCTTCTAAGCAGATTGCTACACTCTTCTGGACCTGTCTTCTCATTTATGCAATGGGTACAATGATAGTTCAATACTTTCTATTGTTGGTAGATAGGGGCTTCTCAGGTGGCTCAGTGGTAAAGAAACTGCTTGCCAATGCAGGAGATGCAAGAGATGCACGTTCAGTCCCTGGGTCAGGAAGATCCACAGACAAGGAAATGGCAACCCACTCCAGTATTCTTGGCTGAGAAACCCCGTGGACAGAGGAACCTGGCAGGCTACAGTCCATAGAGTTACACAGATTTGATCACAAGTGAGCATGCACATGCACTATCTATTAAAGTTACTGTGAAAATGAAGTGAGCTAACACATGTAAAGTTCTGAACACGGTGACTGGCACACTATAAACACTTAAAACATTGTGATTTCTACTCCAATGAAGAATCACAGAAGCAGGTCAAACAAACTCACAGGTAAGAAAATATACATTATGTGCATAAAAGAAGTAGATAACAAAAAATAGATAATTCGGGTTTGGGTTGAATGTTATAAATATTAAGTAGTTTATTAGTTTGGGGTCAAGTTATAAGTAAGCTTTGAATGCTTGGAATTTAGAGTTTACACAGTAGTCAGAGAAGATCTTTTAAAATTTCATAAGCCATGTGATAAGATCATCCAAGTATTTATGTAGCTATTGAAAAACTGCCTTCCAGAACATAATTGTGAACAGAGTAGGAAGATTACAAAAGGTCCCTGCCATACTTTAAGTTCCAAGTGAAACTGAAGAGCACATATTAAATAAAATTATAAACTGATAAAATAGAGCTGAAGGTGGTACCTGATATCTCTGCTGTTCTTTGCATAGTTATACCAGCTAATTAACTAAAATTAAATTTTTAAAGCAGTAAAGATCATATTTTTATAAAAATATGTCACAAAAAACTGAAAGCTGGTGGACAGGACTGGGGTGGCAATGTTTAGAAGAGGAAGAAGCCTAGGATGAGCACAGGATTAAGGATATCTGCCCTGTTCCTACCAGTGACCGTTTCAGTTACTGTGCAAAATCCTTCTTACTCTTTCTGGACTCTACTGTACATTTATAAGACAAGGAGAAAATTTAACCAAGTGGTGTGAAAAAAGCCAAATATAATTTTAATAACAACCCTAACTTGATTAGGAAAATAAATATTCTTGCTGCTGCTGCTGCTGCTAAGTTGCTTCAGTCATTTCCAACTCTGTATGACCCCAGAGATGGCAGCCCACCAGGCTCCGCCGTCCCTGGAATTCTCCAGGCAAGAGTACTACAGTGGATTGCCATTTCCTCCTCCAAAGCATGGAAATAAAAAAGTGAAAGTGAAGTTGCTCAGTCGTGTCTGACTCTTAGAGACCCATGGACTGCGGCCTACCAGTCTCCTCTGTCCATGGGATTTTCCAGGCAACAGTACTGGAGTGGGTTGCCACTGTATTCTTGAGATAAATGTAAATATAAGCTTGCTTTTATGAAAAATAGAAAAAATGTTCCCCCAAAATAATTAATCTATCATTATGTAGAGTACTATGGTATTCATATTTATTTTGTTGGAATGCTTTCTGATAAATGTTTGTAAAGTTTTTTGAGGATATGTATGTGAATTTGGATGTGCATATGTGTTTGTACATGTTTGTGTATGCATGTCGTAATTTGACATGCATACATGGGGTTGTGTGCATATGTTTTTACAGAGGGATATTGAGCTAGTTATGATATTGAGTTAATGTTCCTTTAGGTTTTGCAACTGTTTTCTCAAACTTATCAGTTTAAGATACATAATTCAGAATCATAACTGCCTGAAGTTCTTTTTGTGTGTCTCTTTAACTCAATCAGACATTTAAAAGATTTTTTTTTTTTTTCATTTGTGTTCAGGTTTTCTTTTTTTTGCCCTTTGGATTGGAGAACACCAGGCTCCTCTGTCCACGGGATTTTCCACAAAAATACTGGAGTGGGTTGCCATTTCCTCCTACAGAGGATCTTCCTGACCCAGGGATTGAACCTGCATCTTTTGTGGCTTTTACATTGATGGGAGGTTCTTTGCCTATATCATCTCATTTGCTATGCCATAATTTTATTAAACAGTGAATACCATACTTGAGACCACTTTATAAGAAGTGTTTTCATCTATGTTTAAGTTCAGAAATCACAGAGAAAAGAAAGTATTTTCTCATGTCTCTTCTCTCAGTGGCTACAGAGATACACATTCTCTATTTAATATTTTAGCACCTGTTTTTGTCAAGAATGCATTTTATCCTCTCCCACAGCTTTGCTTGTTTGAATGAAAAGTCCTGTAATGAAAAACATAAATGAAAAAAAAAAAAGAAAAGAAAAGCAAAAGACTCTTAAAATGATGTAGAGTCTGTAACTAGCTTTAGGAAACAGATTACAATTGGTGATAATATTCTTCATTTTTATTTGTTTTTATACTCCAGGTCTGAACAAAGTAGCAGTATAATAATTTTCTTGCAGAAGTGTTGTTTGTCTCAAGGATTTGAAAAACAAATACCAATATTTATCTCTTTGTTTTTTTCCCCCTACAATTATGAATGCCCAGCTAAAGCATCTGATCTTGAGTTGGCAGAATTTCCTTAAACAAAAATGGTCTGTATATGGATTTTCACAGCTTTACTATCCATGTGCTCCATCAGTGAAACTGTATTAAAATTTAGAAGTTTTATTAGAGATCAGCTACCCACCACTGCTGATCCAGCTGGGATGAATCATAAAATATCAGAACTAAAGGGATAGCAAGATTAGGGAACAGGCCCAAATATATCCAACACTTCATTACTGAATATGAGTGCATCATTTCTTTATCTGCAATCTTAAATATAAGCTGTCAATACAGGATCAACTTAGATCAACATGAAATATGAATAACTACTAAAAAAAGAAGTTGGAGATTGAGAAAAAATAGGGAATATAAAGTAAATATACAGCATCCAAAATATAATAGTGACAGTTATTATAACTGTCCTATTTGGGGGATTGAATTCTTTACTACCAGTGATAAGAAATAAGGAGGATGTTAGATGACCTTGAAAGGAGGAGATGGCAGAGCTTAATCATGCTGGAATCTGGCAAGAAATATTCAAGCGGGATGGAGGGACAGAAAACTGTATCATTATTTTAAAAGGGCAGAGAAAGTACCTTACATATAGTGCCATATACACATATTGGCAGGAATCCATGTTGATGTTAAATATGTTAGTAAAGTCTTCAAAATGTTTCTCATACAAAGAACCCAGTTACTCCTTATGTAATAAGGCATGCTAGGAGAGGTAAAAAAAAAAAAAAAAAAAAATTAAACTCTAAGTCAGAGTCAGAATATTCTTTATTCTTGAGATATAGAAACTATAAATGAAAAATAACTTAGCTGTTCTAATATGTCCTATTTCTGATAGGAAAATAATGTCCTTGGTTATCCTTATTTCAAACTGAACCACTTACAAAATATATTATTATTGATAAAAATAAATTATCCCTATGACTGTTAAGACTTTCTTACATGAGATTTGGTCGTTAACAGAAAATTGTATTACATTTCATCCTCACTAAGCATCTTGTTTCTATGCTTGATATGTATTTTAATTTCCACTTGGGGGAAGCCATATCTCAAGATAGAAAAAACACTTACCATTCTGTCAAGAAGCTAATGCAGCTCACTGTGAAAGCTTCAACAGAAGTTCTGGGAGAAAGGACTATTTTAACACATTTGGGGTGAGGCTTTCTTGGGGAAAAAAAATATTGAAGCAATTTTTAGCTTTCTTAACTTGCTTGTGTGTTGTTTATTCTTTTATCCCCTTCCTCACCCCAATAATATCCACGCATCCTCTGTTATTCTTGGGTATTATTCAGTGGCATGAATTCTCAGTCATCTTAGGAAGTCTTGGTCTTTTGTGATTGGGTTAGGAAGAGTTAGATGTGTAGATGACATTTTGATATGGGCTCTTTTGACCTGTGCACCTATTTTGATGCTAGAAACATTTAGACATGCCACTTTGATGTGTGATTTTGATACAGGGTTGGTTTAGACTTGGCTTACAAAGTCATTCAGCCTCATCCTATCACTAAACTGACCTCACCCTGCAATGAGGATGAGGGATGAGGTATGTTCTGAGCCTAGAGCAGGTGTTAGGATGTGGACCAAAGATATAGCAGACAGTTAGAGACCCTGGGAATGAGGCCCAATCCATTGTAAACTTCATGTAGCTAAAGAGTCAGTACTTCACTCCATTACACATACTTCAGTATCTATCACCTGTTACAAGAAGCACATGCACATTATCTCAGGACTCACCCGGATCCATGGTTGTTTTATCTCAAGTTGGCTAATTTTTCCCCACAAACTTTAAGGTCCATGGAAAAGTGGTATTTGAAACACAGTCACATTTAAGATCACTGTTATATCCGAAAGGCCTGGGACACCCAATTTTTTATTACATTGGTATCAGCTAGCTCTCACTGTGCTAATTACATATAATACTGTGAGACATTTTTAAACTGACAATTTGGTACACAAAAGTGATACTCAAAGACTAACATAGACCACAATCCAAACATGTATCTTTATGTTGTCTTATTATAAAGGCAACACCCAATCATGGAAACTTATGAATAAACTATAAACCAAAGCCCTTGGTGATTAAGGAACAAGAAGTATAGTCTAAATCTAATGTGTTAACAAGATCATTTCTTTCCTACTGTATTAAATTGGTCATATCAAAATGGGTATCAAATGTGTTCTGTTTCCAAACATTCAAGCAAAAAAAGTAATTGCTTTTAAAATATGAGCATTAGAAGAATTAAATATTACTGAATTTCTTCATCTGTCCTATATATATTTTTTCTACGTCAGCATTATTAAATCTGTGTCCAAGTTTTCATTGAGGTATGAAGGCTGGTTGGCTGGTCTTTCTACTGAAATGCTATCAAGAGCATCATGGTTCAAAAGAAACTGAAAATTCTACGTGGCCAGTGTAGCAGCCCTCTTCATAGAAAGGACATGCTGTATGACCTGATGAGATCCTTCAGGACTAATAGTTGCTGAACTGATAGGAGGCAGCTATCTTACTTAATAATTTCCAGCCTCTATTGTTTACCCCATGGACTGCAAGGATATCAAAATAGTCAGTCCTAAAGGAAATCAACCGTGAATATTCATTGGGAAGACTGATGCTGAAGCTATAGCTCCAAAACACTTTGGCCACCTGAGGCAAAGAGTCAGCTTACTAGAAAAGACCCTGATGCTGAGAAAGATAGAAGACAAAACAAGAGGGCGGCAGAGGATGGGATGGCTAGATAGCATCACTGACTCAATGATGTGAATCTGAACAAACTCTAGGAAATAGTGAAGGTCAGGGAAGCCTGGTGTGCTGCAGTCCGTGGGGTGGTAGAGAGTCAGACATGGCTTAGCGACTGAATGGCAAACAACAATTGTTTATATCAAGCTGTGGAAGAAGAGAGGTGAAATAGGAAGTAGCTGAAAAATGTTGGTGGGATGGGATGTAGGTTACAAAAAGCTTAATGAGTTCTAATTTCCTTTAGATGGGCATGAGGCTTTGCCTCCTACCAGGTAGCTGGGGTGCACCATGCTGTCAGTAACATCTACCAAGGAAATGGAAGTCAGAATATTCTCTTCCTCTGGCTCTTACGTACACCAGGGAAACTGTAAGTACTGAAGGAACAGTGTGAGTCTTAGGGAGAGATTTGCGAGGGGAAATCTTTGACAAAAAAGTTTATCTTTTGTTTTTAAAAAAACAAGTGCTAAGTTGATTAGTAACTGTACATGATTCCTTGGCTACTTCTTGATTATGAGTTCAGTTCAGTTCAGTCGCTCAGTCGTGTCTAACTCTTTGAGACCCCATGAATCGTAGCATGCCAGGCCTCTCTGTTCATCACCATCTCCTGGAGTTCACTCTGACTCACCTCCATTGAGTTAGTGATGCCATCCAGCCATCTCATCGTCTATCGTCCCCTTCTGCTCCTGCCCCCAATCCCTCCCAGCATCAGAGTCTTTTCCAATGAGTCAACTCTTCGCATGAGGTGGCCAAAGTACTGGAGTTTCAGCTTTAGCATCATTCCTTCCAAAGAAATCCCAGCACTGATCTCCTTCAGAATGGATTTGTTGGATCCCCTTGCAGTCCAAGGGACTCTCAAGAGTCTTCCCCAAAACCACAGTTCAAAAGCATCAATTCTTTGGCGCTCAGCCTTTTTCACAGTCCAACTCTCAGATCCATACATGACCACAGGAAAAACCATAGCCTTGACAAGATAGACCTTAGTCGGCAAAGTAATGTCTCTGCTTTTGAATATGCTACCTAGGTTGGTCAAAACTTTTCTTCCAAGGAGTAAGGATCTTTTAATTTCATGGCTGCAACCACCATGTGCAGTGATTTTGGACCCCCCAAAATAAAGTCTGATACTGTTTCCACTGTTTCCACATCTATTTCCCAAGAAGTGATGGGACCAGATGCCATGATCTTCGTTTTTTGAATGTTGAGCTTTAAGCCAAATTTTTCACTCTCCTCTTTCACTTTCCTCAAGAGGCTTTTGGCTCTTCTCCACTTTCTGCCAGAAGGGTGGTGTCATTTGCATATCTGAGGTTATTGACAGTTCTCCCAGCAATCTTGATTCCAGCTTGTGTCTTCCAGTCCAGCGTTTCTCATGATGTATTCTGCATATAAGTTAAATAAGCAGGGTGACCATATACATCCTTGCTGTACTCCTTTTCCTATTTGGAACCAGTCTGTTCATGTCCAGTTCTAACTGTTGCTTCCTGACTTGCACACAGATTTCTCAAGAGGCAGGTCAGGTGGTCTGGTGTACCCATCTCTTTCAGGATTTTCCACAGTTTGTTGTGATCCACACAAACAAAGGCTTTGGCATAGTCAATAAAGCAGAAATAGATATTTTTCTGGATTTATCTTGCTTTTTCCATGATCCAGCAGATGGTGGCAATTTGCTCACTGGTTCCTCTGCCTTTTCTAAAACCAGTTTGAACATCAGGAAGTTCACAGTACACGTATTGCTGAAGCCTGGCTTGGAGAATTTTGAGCATTACTTTACTAGCATGGGAGATGAGTGCAATTGTGTGGTAGTCTGAGTATTCTTTAGCATTGCCTTTCTTTGGGATTGGAATGAAAACTGACCTGTGGCCACTGCTGAGTTTTCCAAATTTGCTGGCATATTAAGTGCAGCACTTTCACAGCATCATCTTTCAGGATTTGAAAGAGCTCAATTGGAATTCCATCACCTCCACTAGCTTTGTTCGTAGTGATGCTTTCTGAGGCCCTCTTGACTTTACATTCCAAGATGTCTGGCTCTAGATTAGTGATCACATCATCATGATTATCCGAGTCGTGAATATTTTTTTTTTGTACAGTTCTTCTGTGTATTCTTGTCACCTTTTCTTAAAATCTTCTGTTTCTGTTATGTCCATGCCATTTCTGTCTGGTCCATGCCATTTCTGTCCTTTATCGAGCCCATCTTTGCATGAAATGTTATCTTGATATCTCTAATTTTCTTGAAGAGATCTCTAGTCTTTCCCATTTGTTCTTTTCCTCTGTTTCTTTGCATTGATCACTGAAGAAGGCTTTCTTATCTCTTCTTGCTATTCTTTGGAACTCTGCATTCAAATGCTTATATCTTTCCTTTTCTCTTTCGCTTTTCACCTCTCTTCTTTTCACAGCTATTTGTAAGGCCTCCCCAGACAGCCATTTTGCTTTTTTGCATTTCTTTTCCATGGGGATGGTCTTGATCCCTGTCTCCTGTACAATGTCACGAACCTCATTCCATAGTTCATCAGGCACTCTATCTATAAGATCTAGGCCCTTAAATCTATTTCTCACTTTCACTGTATAATCATAAGGCATTTGATTGAGGTCATACCAGAATGGTCTAGTGGTTTTCCCTACTTTCTTCAATTTGAGTCTGAATTTGGTAATAAGGAGTTCATGATTTGAGCCATAGTCAGCTCCTGGTCTTGTTTTTGTTGACTCCATAGAGCTTCTACATCTTTTGCTGCAAAGAATATAATCAATCTGATTTTGGTGTTGACCATCTGGTGATGTCCATGTGTAAAGTCTTCTCTTGTATTGTTGGAAGTGGGTGTTTGCTATGACCAGTGCATTTTCTTGGCAAAACTCTATTAGTCTTTGCCCTGCTTCATTCTGTATTCCGAGGCCAAATTTGCCTGTTACTCCAGGTGTTTCTTGACTTCCTACTTTTGCATTCCAGTCCCTTATAATGAAAAGGACATCTTTTTTGGGTGTTAGTTCTAAAAGGTCTTGTAGGTCTTCATAGAACCATTCAACTTCAGTTTCTTCAGCGTTACTGGTTGGGGCATAGACTTGGATTACTGTGATATTGAATGGTTTGCCTTGGAAATGAACAGAGATCATTCTGTCGTTTTTGAGATTGCATCCAAGTACTGCATTTCAGACTCTTTTGTTGACCAAAATGGCTACTCCATTTCTTCTGACGGATTCCTGCCCGCAGTAGTAGATATAATGGTCATCTGAGTTAAATTCACCCATTCCAGTCCATTTTAGTTTGCTGACTCCTAGAATGTCGATGTTCACTCTTACCATCTCTTGTTTGACCACTTTCAATTTGCCTTGATTCATTCACCTTACATTCCAGGTTCCTATGCAATATTGCTCTTTACAGCATTGGACCTTGCTTCTATCACCAGTCACATCCACAGCTGAGTATTGTTTTTGCTTTAGCTCCATCCCTTCATTCTTTCTGGAGTTATTTCTCCACTAATCTCCAGTATCATATTGGGTACCTACCGACCTGGGGAGTTCCTCTTTCAGTATCCTATCATTTTGCCTTTTCCTACTGTTCATGGGGTTCTCAAGGCAAGAATACTGAAGTGGTTTGCCATTCCCTTCGCCAGTGGACTACATTCTGTCAGACCTCTCCACCATGACCAACCCCGTCTTGGGTTCCCCCGTGGGCATGGCTTAGTTTCATTGAGTTAGACAAGGCTGTGGTCCTAGTGTGATTAGATTGACTAGTTATCTGTGATTATGGTTTCAGTGTGTCTGCCCTCTGATGCCCTCTTGCAACATCTACCATCTTACTTGGGTTTCTCCTACCTTGGACGTGGGGTATCTGTTCATGGCTGCTCCAGCAAAGTGCAGCCACTGCTCCTTACTTTGGACAAATAGTATCTCCTCACCGCTGCCCTTCCTGACCTCCAATGTGGGATAGCTCCTCTAGGCTCTCCTCGCCTGTGCAGGCACCACTCCTTGGACATGGGTTTGCTCTTCCCGGCCACCCCAGTCTTGGGCGTGGGGTGGCTCCTCCCGGCCAACGTCCCTGACCTTGGACGTAGGGTAGCTTCTCCAGGCCACACTTAGTGTGCGGGTCGCAGCTGCCCGTGCTTAGTGCCCAGTCGGTTGCAGCCTTCCATGCTTATGGGTTGTAGAACCTAAAGTCATATTTTCTTTCTTGAGGATAATTAACACCTTCATGACTTTCTTCCTTGTTATTTTGTTTGTTTTTAATGTTCCCTTATTAGCCAGAGGTAAAAATTAAAGATAGAAGGAGAAAGCCATTTTTATTTTAATGTGGCAAGATTGCCACTGAACATATACAAACACATCCACACATGCAAGTCACAGTCTGACTCTCCTCCCTCCTTATGTGAGCCTGGTTCATTGAATATTAAAATGCAGAATATGAAGGTAAGGTGGCTAATTTGCTGACAGGCTTATTTTCTTTGGAAGTAATTACATATAGATTGGATATATCTTATTATTGTATAAATAAATAAAAAAAATCCTACAGCAAGGGGAATGAGTATTTTTAATGTATGATTATAAGACTCTTGAGAATCCCTTGAACTGTAAGGAGATCCAACCAGTCCATTCTGAAGGAGATCAGCCTTGGGATTTCTTCGGAAGGAATGATGCTAAAGCTGAAACTCCAGTACTTTGGCCACCTCATGCGAAGAGCTGACTCATTGGAAAAGACTCTGATGCTGGGAGCGATTGGAGGCAGGAGGAGAAGGGGACGACAGAGGATGAGATGGCTGGATGGCATCACTGACTCAATGGATGTGAGTCTGAGTAAACTCCGGGAGTTGGTGATGGACAAGGAGGCCTGGTGTGCTGTGATTCATGGGGTCGCAAAGAGTCGGACATGACTGAGCAACTGAAGTGAACTGAACTGAACTGATGATTAGATGATCTTTTTATCACCTGAAATACTGATTTAGCCCTCAGAACTGTTCAACTCAGAGATAAAAATGATAACAAAAATGATCAAAAAGTAATCTAGGCTAGTGATTATCTTAATGAGACTAGTCTTGATATAAAAAATATGGTCATAAATCATTAATTTGTCTTTTTAGTGTGGACATTGGATTCTCTAAAGACCTTGGCCTATGTTTGTACAAGACTAGAGTATCTATGTACAAATTCTATTTTTCCTTTCACTGGCATAAGGAAGTCAAGGTGGGAGATAAATGGAAAATGCAGGACAGGGGAGGCCCTTAGCTGATGTCAGATATGTGGTTGGCACATACTAACTGAGAGTAAGGATAGAAGATGCACCTCTGTGTAAAGTGAATCCTGTAGAACACAGAACATCTTCCTCTGGTCAGAGGAGAAATGGTACTTACTTCTGTGGAAGAAGTATCAGCACAAACAGAAAGCAATCAAGCTAAAAACTATTCCACAGATAAAACATAGTCTTTTGTTTTATTTATGAATAGCTGTGATTCTTAAATATCATAAGATGTACCTAGATATTTTCCATTCTTCATCATCCTATCTAATCAATGCTACACATTCAAGATTTGGTCCAACTTTTACATTGTTACTACCCAACTGTTTTGAATTTTAGGACCACTAATCACACAAATGTATTTAAAAGTTTGGTAACTATCTAAGAAGAATGCTTTTTCATTTTCACATCCATCCCTTGAGGAAGACAAACTGTATGCAACTCTGGAAACAACTTGGTCAGATAATGGTTTTCACATATGATGCTTGAAATTAAGGTGATTCCGTGCTTGTCTCCACCTCTCTCACCACGGAATACAGAACCATGCAGCTTACAAGGAAGGGCTCCCCTGGTGGCTCAGACAGTTAAGAATCTGCCTGCAGTGAAGGAGACCAGGGTTTTATCCTTGGTTTGGGAATATCCCCTGGAGATATTCTTGCCTGGAGATATCCCCCGGAGATATTCTTGCCTGGAGATATCCCCCGGAGATATTCTTGCCTGGAGAATTCCATGGACAGAGGAGCTTGAACGACTACAGTCCATGGGGTCACAAGAAATCAGACATGACTAAGCAACTAATTGCTTACAAAGAATCATGCCTGATTTCTTGTAGCTGTAACTAAGGTTTATCTTGAGAAAAGCAGGGAAGTGGGAAAGGAAACTTCCTTATCACTCTCATCTTAACAATGTTCCAAGAGGCAGAGCTGGGAGAGATTTAGGGATGTTTGAGAATCAGAGCGATACCAGGAAAGAAGTCTTGGGGCAGTGACCTTGGGCTCAATGATCAGTGAAGTTTTGTTGTTGTTCTCAATGTTTTTGTTGTTGTTTCTCTTTTTCCTTTCTCTTCACACTGCCCCCAGCTTAAGTACAAAACCAAGGAACTTTTGTTTCTCTCTCTTTATGAGGATGACAAGAGACTTGAACTGTCCTTGAATTTGTGCCTTGACCTTTTTATGTGCTATAATTTGGAAACACACCATAAAGCCACTCAAAGTAACTGCAGATACCATAGGTTACTCATCTCTGCAATGCAATGTGAAAAGTCTTACCGTTCAGTTTCTAAAATATTCATCTCACATAAATATGGTTTACAATGCATGTTATTTTTTGTGCTTTGAGCCTTATTTATTAGGAACAGTTTAAATGCCTTAAAAGAAAATTATAAATTTATAAGGAAATTTGAATAAGATATCAGAGAATATAGACTAAAAACTAATATATTCTGTCAATATATTCAATATTTTATTCAGATTTACCTTATTTTTAAATATAGTATCATTGTGTGGAACTCTATTTCATATTTCATGAAATTCTAGCTTGTGTTTTAATTCCTTCTAGAGCCTGTGACCATGCTAATATATCTGAGTGGGCATAATAAAGGGGTTATTTTCTATACCAGATTGAAAGCTTTAAATTGCCTAGAACCAGAAACTGAATGAAGAAAACCCATGGTTGTCATGGCAGCTATGAAATCTTTTTGGTGTTTCACAATAAGTATCAATCAAAAACACGAATACAAACTGTTCTCAAAATTAGATGATCTTATTGTTCCAGGACATTTGAAAGTCCTTTTAGTCAGACATGACTGAGAACACTTATACCCACAATAGAAGAGCTATCTTCCTAAAAAAAAATTATAGCAAATAATAGACATGCATTACTAAAAAGAATAGATTTATTTCCTCTATATTAAATCTCTTTAAAATACCTATTAATAATATATTATCTGTGAGTGATTGAGAAAAAGAAGAATGTTGTATCAGATTATGTACATAAACTAAATTCAGTATATTCCTATAACTACCAGATTTCCAATATCAGAACAGCTTACCTAGAGCCAGTTCACTAATTTTCAGTTATCACTTTTATAAATTTCTTCCTACAAAAAAAAAAAAACAAAACTTGTGTAAAATGACATAATAACAATGCTCTTTGATGAAGTTCCATTCTTATTCTATTTGGTACACTCTCATACCAAGGCCAACAGGGGTTAAGACAGATCTCTAAGTTTCTTTTTAAAGGTATATTTCTACCAATAAATATATCATATTATATAGAATCACTGAAATTAGGGTAAATACCTTAGGTAGCAAAATACTTTTCTGTATATAGATCCATTTTTATTTTAAGCAAACGTGTCAGTGGAGTACACCTTAAATGACTTTAGTATGAGTTTATGGAAAATTAAAAATGGGACATCATTCACAGTTAACATACACATTTGTAATGTTGCCCTGATGCATTTTATTTCCATGTATACTTCAAAGTATAGTATTTTCCCTGTGTGAATAAGCAATCTAAAAGAAATATTGATCAACCTATTTAAGATGATATGAAATGATAAAACTTATTTATTTCCAACATATATACCAAAAACTGTACAGAGCCTTTGCTTACTTCATACTTTAAGAAAGTTGATAGCCATGTTAAGTAGCCTCCCAAAGTGTTTATAATAGAAATGCTAACAGTTAGAACTGGACATGGAACAACAGACTGGTTCCAAATAGGAAAAGGAGTACGTCAAGGCTGTATATTGTCACCCTGCTTATTTAACTTATATGCAGAGTACATCATGAGAAACGCTGGGCTGGAAGAAGCACAAGCTGGAATAAAGATTGCCAGAAGAAATACCAATAACCTCAGATATACAGATGACACCACCCTTATTGCAGAAAGTGAAGAGGAACTAAAAAGCCTCTTGATGAAAGTGAAAGAGGAGAGGGAAAAAGTTGGCTTAAAGCTCAACATTCAGAAAATGAAGATCATGGCATCTGATCCCATCACTTCATGGGAAATAGATGGGGAAACAGTGGAAACAGTGTCAGACTTTATTTTGGGGGGCTCCAAAATCACTGCAGATGGTGACTGCAGCCATGAAATTAAAAGACATTTACTTCTTGGAAGAAAAGTTATGACCAACGTAGATAGTATATTCAAAAGCAGAGACATTATTTTGCCGATTAAGGTCCGTCTAGTCAAGGCTATGGTTTTTCCAGTGGTCAGGTATGGATTGAGAGTTGGACTGTGAAGAAAGCTGAGAATTGATGCTTTTGAACTGTGGTGTTGGAGAAGACTCTTGAGAGTCCAAGGGACTCTCTGCAAGAAGATCCAACCAGTCCATTCTAAAGATCAGCCTTGGGATTTCTTTGGAAGGAATGATGCTAAAGCTGAAACCCCAGTACTTTGGCCACCTCATACAGAGTTGACTCATTGGAAAAGACTCTGATGCTGGGAGCGATTGGAGGCAGGAGGAGAAGGGGACGACAGAGGATGAGATGGCTGGATGGCATCACGGACACGATGGACGTGAGTCTGAGTGAACTCCGGGAGTTGGTGATGGACAGGGAGGCCTGGCGTGCTGCGATTCATGGGGTCGCAAAGAGTCAGACACGACTGAGTGACTGAACTGAACTGAACTGAACTGAACATAAACCAAACTCTAGTCCATAAACCAAACATTTTCCCAGTAAATTCCCAAGCTGTGATAAAGTAACATGTTCAGACAAGGGACTGAACTTCTCATCACCTCAGTATATCACTTGGAGGTTAGATCGTTTCATATGTCAGAGTCATCCAACAAAAAGACAATAAAGAAAATCATAGAGCCTTAAGGAGTAGCCGTAGTATTGGCATTCTTGAAGTAGATGGAAGACTGTGAAAATGATAACTTGCATCTGAATCTAAAGCCTTTCCTACAACCAACTGGTGAAGCCCTCTCCATCCTTCCCCTTAGACTCCCTTTTCATGTCATTGCTGAATTTTGCACTGTGAAGTAAGTGTTAAGAAGGATAGGGGCACAGATAAAATTTTCATACACTTAAGATGATACATTACCAAATAAACCAAACTACACTTAAAATGTTATTCTGAGATATAAGGGCTTGTGATTTACCACCATCTGTCCAGAAGGGAACCATGAGACCTGATTGGAAAAGTCAATCAAAATCATGTATTCCTTCTCCTTGTACTGAGTATTACTGCCTTGTGTGCAACCCAGAAAAATAGGGAGTATGATATGGTAGTACTCAGAAACTCATCTGCTCATGGAGGCCTAAGATGATTTTAGCACCGAAATGTGTGTTAATAAAGTTTTGAATGCCCAGAAAAATAATTTCAGTTTTTATGTCCTCAGTCATGGCTACCTATTCTATAGCATCTCACATATTTGTATTACTGGTATTTTCTATATTGTTTTGCATTTCTCCTGTGTGAACATATGTAAGAACTAATGATCCTTGTAGTCTATCCACCAAATGCTGCCAGAGAAACATGCCTATCACATACCTGCTCATATCTCCTCCTGTTCAATCTGTAGTTGAAAGATACATAGTAACAAACTAATATTTGTTCAACAAATGATGATCTCCCCAAAGCTTGCAGCAAATATTCTTAACTTTGAGGGATGAAGAGTCTCATTCTTGAGACAAGAATTCAGGGGAGGGAAGACTTCGTAGTAAGGAACATAAAAAGTGTGTTCAGTATATCTATTCTTTATGCAAACTACTGGAAAAAAATCCTTTTGGGTGTTGAGGATATGCAGAAAAAATCAGAAAAATTGTGGTTACTTTTTTAAAATTTTAGTTGAATTTTATCTTGTTGGACAAAAATTGGAGAAAACATTTTTGCATTTTTAAAAAATTTAGTTTAATTTTATCTCATTGTGACAAAACCTCTTATAACATCTACCCACTTAACAAATTTGTAAGTGTGCAATATAGTATTCTTGACTATATGTACGATATTGTACAGCATATCCCTTGAATTTATTTACCTTGCTCAGTTGAAATTGATGTCTGTTAATTAGTAACTTTCTTTTTCTCCATCCTTGCAAACCTTGAGAACCACTATTCTACTTTTTAGTTCTATGAATTTGACTACTTTTGATACCTCATATAAATGGTCATGTAGTATTTGTCTTTATGTCATTGGCTTATTTCACTTATCAGAGTGTATTCAAGATTCATCCATGTTATTGCATGTTGCAAAATTTCCTCAGGATGGCTATCAAAACAAAACAAAACAAACAAACAAACAAACAAAAACAGAAGACAAAAGTATTGATGAAGATGAGGAAAAACTGGAACCCCATATACTGTTGGTAGGATTGTAAAATGGATACAGCTGCTGTTTAAGAGTAGGTAGGTTCCTCAAAATATTAAAAGTAGACTTACTGTATGATCTAGTAATCCCATTTTTTTTTTGGATATTTATCCAAAAGAATTGAAATCATAATCTCAAAATGATATTAGGACTTCTGGGTTAATTGCAGCACTGTTTACAATAGCAAAGACATAGAGATAACCTAACTGTCCATCAAGAGATGAATGGATAAAGAAAATGTGTCATACATATGTTGGAATACTATTCAGCCCTAAAAATCGGGGAACATGATTTTTTTTTTTAACTGAGAAATACTGGTCTTAGCATTGAAAAATGCTTTGCATCCAAGGCCATCAGTTTGGTCCTTATGAATTATACAAGCTGAGTCCCCACGCCACCTACATGTACTCTCCCTTCTTCCACTCATAACTTATGAAGAATCAAACACTATGAAAAATCAAACTTTCTAGAACATTTGATGCCTCTAACAGTTTTTTCATGAAGTTTCTTCTGTCTCACTCAAGCAATTTTTAGAACATCACCTCTTAGTCTTTCTACTTTGACTGGCCCAAAATAATTATTGAAGATATTTCCTGGCTATGTTGGCTTCAGTGTTAAATTAGGACCAAAGGCTATAATGTTAGTTGTTATAGTAATTCAGACATTTTAACACCTGTTAACTACACACTAAAGGGAATGTTGGCATTTTTAAAAAAGTAATGAAAGTGAATTTAGAGAGTTTGATTAGCTAGACTTTTCATGCCAAATATATCAAGTTGTGTTCATTTGAAATACTATTTTTAGGAAATACATAATGAAAATAGATATGTGATTAATAGAAAATCCTGAAATATTCATAAGTTTTTCTCAGCCAGGTGTTTCAGACACTGACATTTTTTAAAATAAATTAATTTAGTACTGCTAGGTATACTTTTTTGAAAATGACAAATGAAATTTTAATGTAATATTCTAATTTGCTTATGAAAATATAATTGAGATAAAGTCCCACATTGTAAACTTACTGTTGGGAAATTTAAAACAAGTTGCATATATTTGCTCATCCATTGTTGCAGTAGCTCAGTCATGTCTAACTCTTTGCAACTCTATGAACTGCAACACACTAAGCTTCCCTGTCCTTCACTATCTCCCAGAGTTTGCTCAAACTAATGTCCATTGAGTCAGTGATGCCATCCAACCATCTCATCCTCTGTTGCTCCCTGCTCCTCCTGCCTTCAATCTTTCCCAGCATCAGGAACTTTTCCAATGAGTTGACTCTTCACATCAGGTGGCCAAAGTATTGGAGCTTCAGCTTCAGCAGCAGTCCTTCCAATGAATAATCAGAGTTGATTTCCTTTGTTATTGACTGGTTTGATCTCCCTGCTGTTCAAGGGATTCTCAAGAGTCTTCTCTAACACCACAGTTCAAAAACTATAACTTTGACTATATAGACCCTTTCCAGCAAAGTGATGTCTCTGCTTTTTAATACACTGTCTAGTTTTGCCATAGCTTTTCTTCCAAGGAACAAGCATCTTTTAATTTTGTGACTGTAGTCACCATCCACAGATATTTTGGAGCCCAAGAAAATATCTGACATTGTTTTCACTTTTTCCCATTCTATTTGCCATGAAGTGATGGGACCAGATGCCATAATGTTAGTGTTTTGAATGTTGAATTTTAAGCCGTCTTTTTCATGCTCCTCTTTCACCTTCATCACTAGGCTCTTTAGTTGCTCTTCACTTTCTGCCATTAGAATGGTATCATCTGTATATCTGAGGTTGATGGTATTTCTCCCAGCAATCTTGATTCCAGCTTTTAAGTCATCCAGTTCAGCATTTCATATGATGTACTCTGAATATAAGTTAAATAAGCAGGGGGACAATGTACAGCCTTGAAGTACTTCTTTCCCAATTTTGAACCAGTCCTTTGTTCCATGTCCATTTTTAACTGTTGTTTCTTGACCAGCATACAGGTATCTCAGGAGGCAGGTAAGGTGGTTTGGTATTCCCATCTCTTCAAGAATATTTCACAGCTCGTTTTGATCCACACAGTCAGAGGCTTTAACGTAGTCAATGAAGCAGAAGTAGATTTTTTGCAATTCCCTTGCTTTTTCTATGGCCCGGCAGATGTTGGCAATTTGATCTCTGCTTCCTCTGCTCATCCATTACCTCCACTTTAAATATGAGCTAACCCTTCTCACTTCTTAATTTGCCAAATATCATCACACTTGTTAGAGTGTTCTAATAAAGAAGTAAAAAAAAAGCTTTGTAAGAATTATTCTGGTTAAAATTATAATTTGTTTCAGAGTGTATAATTTATTCTTAGAGTGATATCTTCATTTTACAAGCACTAACTTAATCACAAAAAATATTGCATCATTGTTAAGACAGCACTTATATATATAAACAGAATAAAGAGAATATAAAATTTATGGAAAATTGTGTGCTGTGGGTATAAATATTTGTATAATTGGGTCTTCAAATTTATAAACAGTGAAGTTTTGACCACTAAAAAAAATAAGATTTTTTATAAAGAGAAATGTTCAATATTTATATAAACATACTTTATGTATGATTTGTGTTTTGAATTATCTTAGGTAAGCTTTCTACTTTATGATTACAAGCACATTTACCAATGTTTTTCTGGTATACTTGTAATTTCTCTTTTTGCATTTCTCAATGCATCTTGACTTTATTACGCTATTGGTAAAGAACTCGCCTGCCAATGCAGGGGACATAAGAGACATGGGTTCAATCCCTGGATCAAGAAGATTCCCTGGATGAGGGCCTGACAGCAAATTCTGGTATTCTTGCCTGGAGAATCTCTTGGACAGAGGAGCCTGGAGGGCTACTGTCCACAGGGTCGCAAAGAGTCAGACAAGACTGAGGCAAATTAGCACACACACCCATGAATTCATGGAATGAATTTTTTTGCATTCATTTGTTTACAGAATGCCAATCAATACTGTCAAACTACTCATAAAACAATCTGATCTTCTGTTTGCACTAATTGAGCCTTTGTGCTCTGCTCAGTTTCTCAGTTGCGTCTGACTCTTTGTGACCCCATGGACTATAATCCACTAGACTCCTCTGTCCATGGAATTTTTCAGGCAAGAATATTGGTGTGGGTCACCATTTCTTTCTTCAGGGGATCTTCCCAACCCAGGATTCAAACCCCACGTCTCCTGTGTTTCCTGCTTGCAGACGATTTATTTACCTGCTAAGCCATCCCATCAGGGAAGCCCATGATAGCTTTATTATACATTAAATTTTTTAATCTGTTTAAAAAAACAAAATTGTTTTTAAATGCAATTAAATTATAAGAGAAAGGAGTTTAATTTTTGAAAATAAAAATTTTTCTTATTAATCAAAAAATGTGCAACCCAATACAAAGCTAGGAAAATGACATGAACTGGAGATTTCCATTACCAATAAACATGAAACAAAATTTATCTTCACTCTTAATTCAATGAAAATAAGTGAAAATAATAGCAGGGTATTTTATTTCCTTTTAAACAGAAAAGATCAACAAGTTCAATAAAATCCAATTTTGGCAAGGATGTACAGAAACAAACTTTCTTGTACCTGCTGCTGAAGATGATTTATACAGTAATTTGATGATGTCTGTTGTAATTGGCAAATTTGAGAATATATGTCACAGTAAATTATATATTTTTAAAATTTATCTTGAAGTATACCTGTACTCCAGAAAGTGAAAACTAATCTTCAGTGTCCAAAAGCACATCACTAAATACCTAGGGCAGAGGCTGAGGGGCAAGGGGCTAGTTTTACATAGGGACAACTTTAAGGGCTGATGTATATGTTCACCATCCTAATTGTGGTAAGGGTTTTTAGGGTGTATGCATAAGTCAAAACTTACCAAGTTTTAGACTTTTTGTGCAACTCATTGCATATCAATTACCCTTCAATATATCTGTGGAGAGAAAGGAGGAAACAGAGATAGAGAAAGATGCACAAATGTGAAAAATATTTCCAAAACACTTTTCCTGAATCACTAAAATGACAACAGCCTATAAGCAATCCTCTGCCTGTGTTATATCTGAATTAAAAATAACATCAGCCAGAAAATACCCATAAATTACCTTTGATGTAAAACCAATTTTTAAAATTACAAACAAACTAAGCAAAAGTTTGTACTGGAAAAAAACTGGAATCAAATGGGTGAGAAATCTTGACCATTGTTTTCTTTATTTGCCATATATCCATTTTCTAGCATTGCTTTAATAAATATGCACCTTTACTTAAAAAATAAGAAAAGTGAACTTTTTCACAATTAAGAGAACACTGTTAATTACTGTATTCATAGACTAATGCATATCAAACAATATCAGATTCATATTATTGAATATAAATGTTATAGAATATGTTGTTATAGAATACACTGTTAGATTATGGTATTCATCAGTAAGAAAGCATTTTCATTTTAGCAGAGTATGCAGCAGTGTTGACTGTATAGTTGTGGGGGAAAAAATAATAGCTCAGTCAGCTTCAGTTTGGCTGTGGTTTCGATGTTAGTTCAGTTACAGCCCATGTAGTGTTATTCACTCAGTGACCAGTATGCGCCCAGAGGCTTTCTGAGTTCAGTTCTCAAAGTCTTAATTTGCTGACTAGGATCAGATTTATGCATGCACAGCTCTGGGAAAGGAGCCCAGGAGTTTTATAAATAGCTTTATGGGCTCGCTTTTCTGAGCCATCTGTGGTTCCCTGGATACTTTCTAATTCCTTGGGGCTTCCCTTTTTACTAATTTTGCTAAGGTTTTAGTTAATCCAGTCTGGTATATACGTCCATGGTTGTGCCAGTATCTAGGGCCAAGACAGAACTGTAAGGGGAGATTTGCAAAGGTAATTCAGCCCATGTTTGGGACCACTGCTGTGTTGATTGGACAGGAAGATTCTGTTCTCTAATAATTTTTGGTTTCTATGGAGGTGTTACTGCCCCAGCTATGGAATTCCTTCGGACCAGGACTAGGGAAACTCCACTAGAGCTCTCTGACTGTACCCTCATGCCCACTTCCAGGTTTGGAAATATCTCACTTTAGGCTGGAACACTGGAGAAAAAGGAAAGTGGTAAGCTTACCACAGGCTCCTTGATCTTTCAAATTGCTGTTTTCTTCACCAGTCTACCTGCTACTATTTAATATTCAGAGTCCTCAAATAGTAACTCCATGCAGCCTGCCCAGGTTTTATAGTTGCATTGAGAAGAAAAGACATGATGGATTGTGCTTATTCCAACTGGGATTGCAAATGAACAACTGCTTTTTAATTTATTGAAAAACAGTAATTATAATAATAATAACAAATTTATAACAATTTAATATGGTATATAAATTTCTATTAATATCAATTTAATAATATTACAAATAATGACTTTATTGGAAATCTTTGCTGCTATCACTAGTGTCTGTGTCTTTACTTGTTCATTTGAGTAAAGTATACAACTGAAGTCAATAAATCATCGACTATTTTTTATTGTACATATTGTTAGATTCTTAGTTTATGTAATAATATATGCATATTAATATTATACTTTAATTTTAGCCCCATGCATATCAATTTTCTCAAACTTTTCCTTAGTTAATCTAGGAAGTGGTCCAGAACTAGTCTGTTTAGTTGTGCTTTCTCAGTTCATTAATCATGATGTGCAGTTCATATCAATGACATCGTCAAGCTTCATTTAAAATTTAAAATTTGGTTTTGCATTTTAATATACTTTAGAACAGACACTATTCCTCTAGATGTAAGAAAGGTTGTCATCTTCTTTACATAATTAAATTAAATGAACCTGTACTAAATCTGAAAAGCAGGCAAAAGAGAATTCTAAGGGTACAGGATGAACTAGCTGAAAAATCTTTGAATATGCACATGAATGCTGGCATATTCCTGGGTAAGGGTGATGTTTAACTGATTGGTACATATTAGTCTGTCCAGGTTAGTCAGTGTTAGTGTTTGCTTTAGGAGCAGCTCAAAAAATTTGGAGACTATGGACTATTGACCAGGGCCCGGGAAAGACGGAGTGTCTGGACCACTTGGCTTAAATCACTTTTAAAATTTAAATTCACTTTAAGGCCCAAATATTCATCTTTAAACTTGAATTACTGTAAGAGTTTTGTTAATGAATAACTGGAGCAAAGTTATTTGTCTTTTTTCTATTATTCAACATAGTTACAGAACTTGACCACTCTGAGCCTGTCCAGCACTACTACCCTGGTCTAAACTTCTGCCTTCTATTTTTTATCCTGTCTGTGTGGTAGCCTCCCAACTGATCATCCTGCTCTGTATACCCGACTCCCAACAGTCCAATGTCTGTATCAGATGGACTCACTCTTTTAAAACTTGTCAGATCCTGTTACTCTTCTGCTCAAAACCCTGCAATGAGATTGTTTATCAGAGTAAAGGCTGAATCCCAATCCTTAACAATGACCTTCAGTGTCCTATGTATAGTTTGGACCCAAGATGTCTGTAACCATGTCTCCAACTACTATTTTTCCTGCCTCCCTTCCTTCAGCTGTATTCTCCCCTTTGCACTTGCTTGAACGTGGTAGACCCACTTCTGTTTCAGGCTGTTTGTACTGGCTGTTCCCTCTGTTGTAACTCTCTTGAGCCCTGTAGCCACATGGTACAGTTCTTCCTCTCCTTTGAGACCTCACTCAAAGGTCATGTTTCAGAAACCTTCCCTGGTCAGCCTGTTTAAATTGTAGCTTTCCTCCAACCCTCACTATTCTCTTTCCCTGCTTTATTTTTTCTATGGCTCTTATCATCATTCGATATTTTATTTATATTTTAAGGACATTTTGTCTTTTTTGAATAAATATTTATTATATACATTGTATGTATTATAATGTATAATAAACATTTACCAGATATTCAATGTGATCTATATGTTCCTAATATATTTTATATATGTATGTGTGTGTATATATAGTTTTCCCTCTTATAGATGATAAGCTACATGAGGGCACAAATTTTGTTTTGTTCACTGCTGCTATGTTATCAGAGCATAGAGGAATGTGTAGCACTCTATAACTGTTTTTTAAATATTTATTGTTAACAAATATATTCTTTAATAGGTGGTTGTAACTATAAACACATGACTTTCACTAAGCTTAAAAATTTAGAGAGCATATCACTAATATGGACAGATTTCCTATAGTGATAGATTTTTCATTAAGAATATTCAATAACAAGCATCTTTGTATCCAAAGATAGACTCCTCAGTCTTCTGGAATCTCTCCTGCAATACCTGAAGTTTGATTGTAATTGAATGGAGCTGCCACAGAACCACAGGGATCCAGCTCTGGAAATTTCTTACACTCCTGTTTGTCTATCCTGTCTTCCGGTGCTGTGCTTAGTGGCTCAGCTGTGTCTGATTCTTTGCAACCCCAAGGACTATGGCCCATCAGGCTCCTCTGTCCATGGGGATTCTCCAGGCAAGAACATTGGAGTGGGTTGCCATTCCCTCCTCCAGGGGACCTTCCCAACCCAGGAATCCAACTCAGGTCTCCTGTATTGCAGGCAGATTCTTTACCATCTGAGTCACCAAGGAAGCCCACAGTCTTCTGGTAATTACCCCCATTTCTCTTAGCTGCTCTTGGTGGCTTTATTACAGTAACTTCATAACTACCCTTCCTATCCATCTTATCCCCCCAGTCCGTGATATACACTGATTTTCAAGTAATCTTCATAAAGTTCAGTTCAGTTCAGTTCAGTTGCGCAGTAGTGTCTGACTCTTTGTGACCCCATGAATTTCAGCATGACAGGCCTCCCTGTCTATCACCAGCTCCCAGAGTTCACTCAAACTCAGGTCAGTCAAGTTGGTGATGCCATGCAGCCATCTCTTCCTCTGTTGTTCCCTTCTCTTCCTGCCCCCAATCCCTCCCAGCACCAGAGTCTTTTCCAATGAGTCAACTCTTCACATGAGGTAGCCAAAGTACTGGAGTTTCAGCTTCAGCATCATTCCTTCCAAAGAAATCACTGGGCTTATCTCCTTTAGAATGGACTGGTTGGATCTCCTTAGCATGCAGTCCAAGGGACTCTCAAGAGTCTTCTCCAACACCACAGTTCAAAAGCATCAGTTCTTCGGTGCTCAGCTTTCTGCACAATCCAACTCTCACATCCATACATGACCACTGGAAAAACCATAGCCTTGACTAGATGGACCTTTGTTGGCAAAGTAATGTCTCTGCTTTTAAATATGCTATCTAGGTTGGTCATAACTTTCCTTCCAAGGAGTAAGCGTCTTTTAATTTCATGGCTGCAATCACCATCTGCAGTGATTTTGGAGCCCAAAAAAATAAAGTCTGACACTGTTTCTGACCAGATGCCATGATCTTCGTTTTCCGAATGTTGAGCTTTAAGCCAAATTTTTCACTCTCCTCTTTCACTTTCATCAAGAGACTCTTGAGTTCGTCTTCACTTTCTTTCATAACGGTGGTGTCCTTTGCATATCTGAGGTTATTGATATTTCTTCTGGCAATCTTGATTCCAGCTTGTGCTTCTTCCAGCCCAGTGTTTCTCATGATGTACTCTGCATATAAGTTAAATAAGCAGAGTGACAATATACAGCCTTGATGACTCCTTTTCCTATTTGGAACCAGTCTGTTGTTCCATGTCCAGTTCTAACTGTTGCTTCCTGACTTGCATATAGGTTTTTCAAGAGGCCTTGATGATTCCAAATTTATTAGCTCCCCCACTGATGCGTTATTTCATAGCATTCAGGGTCCTTCATGGTCCATCATTTTTGCCTTATCCAGTAGAAATTATTTTTCACTAAATATGTTTTTTTTTTTAATCTTTTTCCAACCCCTCAAACTACCTGTTATTTTATATCTTCTAAGCTTTTTTTCCTGCACTCTTCACATATTCTTCAGTTTACAGTCCCACCTAAGTAGTGCTTAATCAGAAACTTGTATGTGAAATTTAAGTCTGTGTTTATGTACTTCTGTGGAGTAACACATCTTCAGCTGCCTTTGGTTATCCATGGATTGTCCCACAGAAGTGATCTCAGAGGTATGCTCATCCTACTCAAGCTGTTCTCTGTGGATTGTCTTCCATCTTCAGACTTTAGGGCGTTTTTAAACACCTTCATGCCATTCCATGAAGACATGATAGAATGAGAGATGGGGATGTCCCCATACCCAGAGGGGGATTTTCCCTTTCAGTGTTTGGTGCAAGTTGATGTGAATCTGAATCAGCTCCAATTTCCTCCCAGCCAGGAGCCTAGAAAAACCCACCTTCATTACATATGGATAGTGGTTCAAAGACTTGTAAAATTTGTGACTTCCCTGGGTTGGGGTTGTGACTATGTTTTTAATAAAATATTTTGAGAACTCTGAAGATGAAAATTATGAAGTATGTGTCCTATTGCAAAGATATGTCAAAAAATGTTTTTAAATCATAGGATCGAGCAATTGTTTCTGCCTGCAAGACTGAGAAAAAACTTTAGGGTATTATTTCCTTCTCTTTTTTTGTTCTTCCTTCTCTCTCTGTCTGTCTTTTATCCTCTCTTATATGTTTTCATTGTAATGAAGAACTGAAAGCAGGGTGGATAAACAGAGATTATGGCCTAAAAAGTGATAAATTGGCTTATAAGAAATAATTCAAGTGATAAATCAATAACAAGAAATACTAGGTATCTGTATACAGTGCAGAATGTGAAACAAAGATGAAGTTAAAATAGAGGTTGTGTTTTCATTAGAGGAGTGGAAGAAAAATTAAATTTATCACTGTTATGAAAATGTAATTTTGGAAGCAACAAAATATCCTACATAGAACACAAATGGTCAGATACATATGGCATAATTATTGGCCTGGATGGTTGCCAATAGGAATAATAAATTTCAGGGTGAAAATGTTAGTCACTCAGTTGTGTCCAACTCTTTGTGACCCCATGGACTCCTATGTCCATGGGATTCTCCAGGCAAGAATGCTGGAGTGCATAGTCATTCCCTTCTCCAGGGGTTGAACACAAGTCTCTCACATTGCAGGCAGATTTTTTACCATCTAAGTCACTAGGGAAGCCAGAAATGGTGTAGAGTTATTTATAATGATGATTGATATAAAGGAGAAAAAGAAAGTGAGGTAAAGTGTGGGATGTGGAAAAAGTCTCCAGATTTAAGTTTCTAGTGGGTCTCTGTTTTCTTCTTGTGTAAAATAGGAATCAGAGTTCTAAGTCTGTTGCCTGGCTCAGAGGTCTGTTGTCAAGATGAAGGGAGATAATACTTGTGAAAGCATTTCAGAAAACTCATACATTTTGACAGATTAAGGTATTAGTAGCAACTTTTTTAAAGGCAGTGCACTTGCCATATCACAAGGTATTAGAAAGATAAAGTGCTCATTCTCAAAATTAAATTTAAGACCTTACACAGTTACCCAGTTTTCAGTTTGTTAAAATGATTTCTAAGCTTGTAGAATTCAGTGAAAACCCCTAAAAGGCTAAAATTTAGGGCTACTCCTTGACTCTGGGTCTCCTCTGTGCCCCATTAATCCCATATAGTGATGTCAACAGAGAAAGGTTAGCATGATTATACGCCCTAAAATTCAGCCCTGAGGAAACTGTCATTATACCTATGGTCATTCATGTTGATATGTGGCAGAAACCAGCACAATACTATAAAACAATTATCCTTCCATTAAAAATAAATAAATATAATTAAACAAAAAAGAATAATGTGATGTTGGTCTCTTGGAATGTATTATGTATTGTTGCCATCTTCTTTCCCATTTCTAATTTTGAACACAGCTTTCTCGGATTCTTTATTTTCCTATCTACTGAAGCAGCTTTATCTTTTAATATTTTATTTTATATTTCATTACTTTTAGTTCCTTTTTTATTTTAGTTTTCTATTTTCTTTGGTTTATTTTTGCATATATACATTTTTTCATTTCATTGAAAGACCACTGTCTTTTTTAAAAATTATCGTTGATTTATGTTATGTTAGTTTCAGTCATACAACATACTGATTGTTATACATTATGTCTATCTTTTTTCAGATTGTTTTCTAGCCTAGGTTATTATAGTATTTGGAATATAATTCCTGATTTACACTGTAGGTTCTTGTTTCTTATCCATCTTATATATAAGGGTGAAGTGAAGTGAAGTTGCTCAGTCATGTCTGACTCTTTGCGACCCCATGGACTGTAGCCCACCAGGCTCCTTGGTCCATGGAATTTTCCAGGCATGAATACTGGAGTGGGTTGTCATTTCCTTCTCCAGGGGATCTTCCCGACCCAGGGATTGAACCCAGGTCTCCAGCATAGTAGGCAGACGCTTTAAAATCCAAGCTACCAGGGAAGCCCACTCACATATATAGGGGTATGTATCTGTTAATTCCAAATTCCTAATTTAGCCTTCCCCCTGACCTCTCCCCTTTGGTATCTAGAAGTTTGTTCTCTATGTTTGTAAGACTAAATAATTTCATTTGTATATTTTTTAATATATAACATATAAGTGATATCATATGATATTTACCTTTATCTGACTGCTTACCTTTACCTATTTACCTTTCCTGTTTACCTATTTACCTTTTTACCTTTACCTTTACTTAGTATGATAATCCCTAAGTTTATCCATGTTTCTGTAAATGACATTATTTCATTCTTTTTATGGCTGACTAATGTTCCATTGTATATATGTACTACATAATCTTCATTCTTTATCTATTGATGATCATTTAGATTGCTTCCATGTCTTGGCTATTGTATATAGTGCTACTGCTAACACTGAAGTGCCTGGATGTTCTCAAATTAGTCTTCTTCTATGCCTAGGAGTGGGACTGCTGGGTAACATGGTAGGTCTATTTTTAGTTTTTTAAGGAACCTCCATATTGCACCCCACTCCAGTACTCTTGCCTGGAAAATCCCATGGACGGAGGGGCCTGGTGGGCTGCAGTCCATGGGGTCGCTAGGAGTCGGACACGACTGAGTGACTTCACTTTCACTTTTCACTTTCATGCATTGGAGAAGGAAATGGCAACCCACTCCAGTGTTCTTGCCTGGAGAATCCCAGGGCCGGGGAAGCCTGGTGGGCTGCTGTCGCTGGGGTCGCACAGAATCAGACATGACTGAAGCAACTTAGCAGCAGCAGCATACTGTCCTCCATAGTGTCTGTACCAATTCACATTCCCATCAACAGTATAGGAGAGTTCTCTTTTCTCCTTACCCTTTTCAGCATTTGGTGTTTGCAGACTTTTTTTTCTTTTTAATTAGAGGATAATTACTTAACAATATTGTGATGGTTTTTGCCATATATCAACATGAATCTGCCATAAGTATACATATGTCCCCTCCCTCTTTCCCCTTCCTCATCCATTCCCATCCCACTCTGTAGGTTGTAACAGAGCACCAGCTTTGGGTTCCCTGCATTATAAATCAAACTCCCACTGGCTATCACTTGTACATGTGGTAATGTATATGTTTCAATGCCATTCTTCCAAATCATCTGACCCTCTTCTTCCCTCGCTGTATCCAAAAGTCTGTTCTTTATGTTTGTGTCTCCTTTGGTGCCCTGCAAGTAGTATTGTCAGTACTGTCTTTATAGATTCCATATATATGCATTAACATGTGATATTTGTCTTTCCCTTTCTGACTTACTTCACTCTGTATAATAGGCTCTAGGTTCATTCAGCTTAGTAGAACTGACTCAGATGTGTTGCTTTTTATTAGCTAGGTAATATTCCATTGTATACAGATACCACAACTTCCCTTTGCATTCATCTGTTGATGAATGCCTAGGTTGCTTCCACGTCCTAGCTATTGTAAACAGACATTTATCTAAAGATATGCATATGGCTAATAAACAGACAAAAAGGTACTCAATGTCACTCATTTTTTAGAGAAATGCAAATCAAAAATACAATAAGGTATCATCTGACACTGGTAAGAATGGGCATCATCAAAAAGTCTACAAGCAAGAAATGATGAAGAGGCTGTGGAGAAAAGGGAACTCCCTTATACTGTTGGTAGGGATGCAAATTGATACAGCCACTATGGAGAACAGTATGGAGGGTCCTTAAAAAAACTAGGACTAAAACCACCATATGACCCAGAAATCCCACTATTGGGCATATACCCTGAGGAAACCATAATTGAAAAAGATGCAAGTACCCCTGTTTTCATTGCAACAGTATTTGCAGACTTTTTGATGATGGCCATTCTGACGGGTGTGAGGCGATATCTCTTTGTAGTTTTGGCTTGTGTTTCTCTAATAATTAGTGATAATGAGCATCTTTTCATGTGATCCTTGGCCATCTGTATGTATTTTTTGGAGAAAGGACTATTTAGGTCTTCTGTCCACTTTATTATTATATTTTTATATTGAGTTTTATGAGCTTTCTCTGTAGTTTAAAAATTAATATTTTATTGATCATATCATTTACAAGTATATTATCCCATTCTGTGAGTTGTCATTTTGTTTTGATTATGGTTTCCTTCACTGTGCAAAGGTTTTCAGTTTGATTGGATCCTATTTGTTTATTTTTGGTTTCATTTTTACAGATCCAATATTGCTGTGATTTATGTCCAAGTGTGTTCTGCCTTTAGTTTCCTCTAGGAGTTTTATAGTATCTGGACTTACATTAGAGCCTATAATACATTTTATTTTTTTTTAATATGATTATAGAGAAATTTTTTATTTTATTCTTTTACATATAGCTGTAGTGTTTTCCCAGCACCACTTAATGAAGAGACTTCCTTTTCTCCTTTGTATATTCTTCCCTCATTTATTGTAGAGTAGTTGGCCATAAGTGTATGGGTACATTTCTGGGCTTTCTTTTCGGTTCCTTTGATCTATGTGTCTGTTTTTGTGTTGGTACCATATTGTTTTTATTACTGTAGCTTTGTAGTAGAGTCTGAAGTCAGGGAATGTGATTCTTCCAGCTGTTTTTTCTCAAGATTATTTTGGCTATCCAAGATCTTTTGTGATTCTAAGAAAATTCTTAAGTTTAAACATTTCTTTTCTTTACTTTTTGCTGTTGCCGACTCTTTGCAACCATATGGACTGCAGCATCCCAGGCTTACCTGTCCTTCATTATCTCCTGAAGTCTGCTCAAACTCATGTCCATTGAGTCAGTGATGCCTTTAAAGTTCTTTACTGTTATAGACATTTTTGAGGTATATTTTGCTGTCCTCTATTAGTTTTGATGAAATATTTTCTCTTCATTGTTTTCTATATAAAGTGTAGTTTTCATTTTTAAAATTATTCTTTGGCTCAAGGTATATTTAAGATTCTTAATTTTCAGGCAACTGAATGTTTGAGGTTAAATATTATTCT
>SJYQ01006675.1:104514-117694 GCA_006410935.1 Redunca redunca
CAAGATTGCTTTGGCTATTCGAGGTTTTTATGGAGTATTACTCAGCCATTAAAAAGAATACATTTGAATCAGTTCTAAGGAGATGGATGGAACTGGAGCCGATTATACAGAGTGAAGCAAGCCAGAAAGAAAAACACCAATATAGTATACTAACACATATATATGGAATTTAGAAAGATGGGGATGATGACCCTGTATGCGAGACAACGAAAGAGACTCAGATCTATAGAGTGAACTTTTGGACTCTGGGGGAGAGAGGGAGGGAGACGGTGGGATGAGATGGGAGAATGGCATTGAAACATGTATACTAACAAGTACAGGTAATCTTATTTGTGATAATGTTTTGATTTACAATAAACAGGTACAAAAAAAAAAAAAAAGTAATTGGAAAAACTTCTAGGGTTGAAAAAATCTCTATTGAATATGGAGAAAATGTAATATACAGACCTTATTTGATAAGGATAAGTGTTTTTAAGTAAAATTTGTTTTCACATTAAATAAAATAGTGTAATTTTGTGGCATGCTATGAATAATTATTATATTTCCTGATATGAAAGAAATACCATACAGGACTTACACAGATGTGTTATTTTGCTAGAGATGCCATAATAAAGTACCAGAAAGTATGTACCTTAAACAACAAGAATTTATTGTCTCAGTGCCTGAGGCTAAAAGTCCAAGATCAAGGAATTGGTTCCTTCTGAGGAGTGTGAGGGAAAATTTGTTTTGCACCTATTATTAACTTATGGTGGTTAACTAGCAATCCTTCATTGTTCCTTGAGCTGTAGAAACATCACCCTGATCTCTGCTTTCATTTTCATATGGCATTCCCCCTGCATGTCATATTTGATATGGACACTGGCCATATTTAGATTAAAACCTACCATAATGACATTTAAACTCAGTTGTTCCTGTAAAGACCCTGATGTCTGAATGGGGTCATATTCTGTGGTGCAAGGGGTTAAGACTTCAGTGTAAGGATATTTATAATACTATAAAGTATTTCTTATTGTTGTTTAGTCAATAAGTCATTTCTGACCCTTTTGTGATCCTGTGGATTGTAGCCTGCCAGGCTCCTCTGTCAATGGGGTTTCCCAGGCAAGAATACTAGGGTGGGTTGCCATTTCCTTCTCCAGGGGATCTTTCTGACCCAAAGTTCAAACCCATATCTCCTGCTTGGCAGGCAGGTTCTTTACCACTGAGCCACCAGGGAAGACCACTATAAAGTATAACCAACAGTAAAAACATTTAAAAGGAATTGTCAGGATTTATTTTTCACTCAGTGGAAAAAACTTATGGGTTGGCAAGCACAGAAATTCTAAATATGCTATTTTTGTCATTTTTACTTCTGAAAATATTTGTGATTCTCTTTTAGTTAAAAATATTTTGAGCATTTGCTTTGTATCATGAACAGTTTTTGGTACTTTGTTGATGTTCATTGTTCAGTCACTAAGTCATGGCTGACTCTTTGCAAATTCTTGAACTTCAGCATACCAGGATTCTTTTTCCTACACTATCTTTCAGAAGTCTCTCAGATTCATGTCCATTGAGTCTCTGATGCCATCCAACCATCTCATCCTCCATTGCCCTCTTCTCTTCCTGCTTTCAATCTTTCCCAGCATCAGGGTCTTTTCCAATATGCTGGCTCTTGACAACAGATCACTGACGCAATGGAATTTCATCTTTAGCATCAGTTAAGAATATTTAAGATTGGTTTCCTTTAGGATTGACTGGTTTGGTGTCTTTGCTATCCAAGGGACTTTCAAGAGTCTTCTCCAGCACCACGGTTTGAAAGGATCAATTCTTCAGCACTCACCTTTCTTTATGGTCAAACTCTCATATCTGTACAAGACCTACTGGAAAAACCATAGCTTTGACTATGCACACCATTGTCAGCAGAGTGATGTCTTGCTTTTACTACACTGTCTGGGTTTATCATAGATTTTCTTCCAAGAAGCAAGCATCTTTTAATTTTGTGGTTACAGTCACCATCTGCAATGATTTTGGAGCCCAAGAAAATAAATTCCACCAATGTCTTCACTTTTCCCCATCTATTTGCCATGAAGTGATGAGACTCTATGCCACAATGTTTGTTTATTGAGTGTTGAGTCAGCTATTTCACTGCCCTCTTTCACCCTCATCAAGAGGCTCTTTAGTTCCTCTTCACCTTCTGCAGTAGAGTGGTATCATCTTCACATCTGAGGTCACTGATATTTATCCCAGGGATCTTGATTCCAGCTTGTGATTCATCCAGTCTGGCACTTCACAGGATATATTTTACATATAAATTAAATAAGCAAGATGACAATATACAGCTTGACATACTGATTTCCCAATTTTGAATAAATCCCTTGTTCCATGTCCAGTTCTGTTGATTCATGTTCTGCATACAGGTATTTCAGGATGCAGGTAAGGTGGTCTGGTATTCCCATCTATTTAAGACTTTTCCACAGTTTGTTGTCATCCACAAGAAACTGTGGCTTTAATGGAGTCAATGAAGAAGTAGTTTTTTTTTTAATTACATTTTTTTAATAATCCACCAGATATTGAAAATTTAATCTCTGATTCCTCTGCATTTTCTAAATCTGTTCACCTAGGGGTTCTTGATTCAAGTACTGCTGAAACCTAGCTTGAAAGATTTTGAACATTACGTTGCTGGCATGTGAAATGAGTATAATTGTATGATAGTTTGAATATTCTATGGCATTGCCCTTCTTTGGGATTGGAATGAAAACTGACTTTTTCCAGTCCTGTGGCCACTGCTGAGTTTTCCAAATTTGCTGGCATATTAACTACAGCACTTTAACAGCATTATCTTTTAGGATTTTAAGTAGCTCAACTGGAATTCCATCACCTCCACTTGCTTTGTTTGTTGTAATGGTTCCTAAACTTCCGAAGGTCACTTGACTTCACTCTCCAGGATATCTAGCTCTAGGTGAGTGGCTACACCATCGTGGTTATCCAAATCATTAAGAACTTTTTTGTACAGTTTTTATGTGTATTCTTGCCACCGCTTTTTAATTTCTTCTGCTTGTGTAAGGTTCTTGCAGTTTCTGTCCTTTATTGTACCCATCTTTGCATGAAATATCCCCTTGATGATCTGAGCCACAGATCTCAGCTCCAGGTCTTGTTTTTACTGACTGTATAGAGTTTCTCCATCTTCAACTGCAAAGAATATAGTCAATTTGACTTTGGTATTGACCATCTGGTGATGTTCATGTATAGAATGGTCTCTTGTGTTCTTAGAAGAAGGTCATACACATGCTATGACCAGTGTATTCTCTTGGCAAAACTCTGTTAACCTTTGCCCTGCTTCATTTTGTACTCCAAGGCCACACTTGCCTGTTACTCTTTTGACTTTTTAGTTTTGCATTCCAATCCCCTATGATGAAAAGGACATCTTTTTGTGTATGTGTTAGTTCCAGAAGGTCTTGTAGGTCTTCATAGAACTCTTCAGCTTCTTTGGCATTACTGTTTGGGGCATAGACTTGTATTACTGTGATGGTAAATTGTTTGCCTTGGAAACGAACCAAGATCATTCTGTCATTTTTGATATTTCACCCAAGTACTGCATTTTGGACTCTTGTTGATTTTGATGGCTACTCCACCTCTTCTAAAGGATTCTTGCCCACAGTAGTAGATATAATGGTTATCTGAATTAAATTTGCCCATTCCCATCCATTTTAATTCACTGATTCCTAAAATGTGTGTTCAATCTTGTCATCTCCTGCTTGATCATTTCCAATTTACCTTGATTCATGGATATGATATTTAAGGTTCCTGTGCAATATTGTTCTTTATAGCATCAGAATTTACTTTCACCAACAGATACATACACAACAGGATGCTGTTTCCACTTTGGCCCAGCTACTGCATTCTTTCTGGAGCTATTTATGTACTCTTCCCCTATAGCTTGTTGGACACCTACCGACCTGGGTTTTCATCTTCTAGTATCATATCTTTTTGACTTTTCAAAGTGTTCATGGAGCTCTCGAGGGAAGAATACTGAAGTGGTTTGCCATTCTATTCTCCAATGGACCACATTTTGTCAGAGCTCTCCATGATCCGTCCATCTTGGGTGGCCCATGGGATGGTTCATAGCTTCATTGAGTGACACAAGACTGTGACCTATGTGATCATTCTGCTTAGCTTTCTGTGATTGTGGTTTTCATTTTGGCGGCTGTGGGATTGTAGTTCTTGCTTCTTCTGTCTGCACTCTGATGAATGAGGGTGAGAATTTTGTGCAAGCTTCTTGGTGGGAGGTACTGTGGGAAATACTGGATCTTTCTCTGGTGGGCAGGGCCATGCTCAAACATGTTTAATCCAGTTTTCTGGTAATAGGTCAGGGTATACTTAGCTGTTTGACCTGAGGTGGCCCAGTCCTGGAGGTGACAGGCTCTATGGTAGGGCTAAAGTGGCAAATACAAAAATGTTTTTATACCCTGATGGATGTTACAGTATGGTAGCAAATATTTGTTCTAATTTTGCAGCTTTGAAGTTTTGCTAAAATTGAAAAATATGTATGAATTTTAATGGGTTTAAGATACTGGTGGTACAGACCAATTGCTCATGCTGTTTTGCAACTGACACAAAGGATTTTAGTAAACATGCTATTTAAGAAAATTATATTCAGTAGGATGTAAAATAATGAAAGATGTACTCTAATAATTTAGTTTTGGATTTGGCGATTCTTCTCTTGCTTTTATATGTGTTTATTACATGATTTTTTTGCTTTGCAAATTGAAAATTAGGAAAAATAGTATGCCTTGTCAGATTACATATAAAGCCACCACATGTAATGTTTTGTTGAAACTTACTATCTGGACAGAGTCTTAGGCATTTTCTCTTAAACCTAAGCAATAAATGTGGAATGCATTTTTAATTCCCTGGTGAGGTTTTTATAATATTTCCATTCCTGCCTTTATGGAGCCTTCAAAGATGTATTTCACCTCACAGGCAATGAAGGAACTGTTAATATTTCCTTCTAATGCTAAAGCTGAGGCAAGACGAGGTATAGTAAGCCAGGCTGCTTGGGGAAATAGCATCATAAAACATGGAGGCTCAACTCATGTTTTAGTCCATGGTATTTTGAAAGACTCTGTTATTATAGCACAACATGGTTGTACTTAACACAATATTGAAATCCAAAGACACAAAGGAAAGAATATAGAAAACAGTCAACTGGGGGATAATGTTGCTTTTCCTTTTATATCTCAACCTCACACATACTCAAGTATCATCCCTTTTTTACTTAATCTTCACACAAATATGTTTTGAATGACAGAACAATTAGAAAGAAACCAGAGTACAGTATCTGTATCTGTCACTATAACTACTCCCTGGCAGGCATGGGTTCCCTGCTGATTTTGCTGCAGTGTATTATCTGAGAAATAAGCTAAATCTTAACCTTGTTTTTTTCTTTGTTTCTTTTTTAAATGTAGCAGTACATTGGAAGAAATGCCTTCTTCATCCCATTTTAAAGGTTGCATTTTTCCTTACTCTATGATAGATATTTGATGGATAAAATCTACTTTGTTACAGAAAGTAGCTGTAAAAATCATGTAGGATGGCTAACTTAGGCAACGATGTGCTGCCCAGTGGACTGTGTGAAAATGACTAGGAGTATCCAGATAATTTCAGAAAAAAAAATGAAGACCAGTTATACAGGACCATGAAAATACCAGTGCTTTTCCTGGATCACTAGCCTCTGTCCAGTTTCCAAAAGCAAGTGCTCCATTGGCTGTTGTTGCTACAGTGATGCCAAAGTATATTTGTATCAGCTTACATAATAGTCTGTCAGCCCTGTATAGGGCTGATATATAGCCCTGTATATCTTTGTACAAATATACATAACTCCCAATCCACTGACATTAAAATTAAGTCCACACTTTTGCTTGAACTGTATTAGATATAAATTCAGAAACTTCTAGCTTCAGGAAATAAGATGACCTTTATTGTGCCTTAATTAGCTGTTTTGAATTTGCCATAGGTTTTAAGGAAAAAGTTATCTTCCTTATTTAGTACTAGCATGTTCCCTTTCCACTTCTCATCATGCTACAAATTAAGGCTGGTTTGCTTTTATTACTGAAAGGTTAAAGGTCAAGTACTTTTACAGATAGCAAGAGCTATGGGTATGAAGACTGTTCATTAGACACTAGTGTACACAATGAACATTTTTGACCTGGCAGTAGTATGCCTACAGCTAAAGAGCTTTTCCCAGTCATCCAATTAAGAAGGCGGTGATTGTTTATAATTATGCATATCTGATGCATCACCAACCCTTTTATTCTTCAGTTGAAAGTATTTGTTGTTTTAATGTCTCTCTATTGCTTTGAATTGAATGAGTTCTTATAACCTTGATCAATATTGCCTACTCCTTTCCAGAAAATGGCAAATGGAATTCCCAGGCACTTTATCATGCTGCAGAGGTCTCAGCTATCAGCTACAGCAAGAACATTAGTGTTCAGTTAATTGGTACAGATGGTCACAGCACTGATTCTACTGTTTCATTCAGCACAAATCAGGAGACTGGGGCTAGAAAGCAGATGTCAGACCAGGGGCTTTGTTGGTGTTTGCTGGTATCGCTTTGAAATGCCGTTCTCTTTTTCTCTCTCTCTCTCTCTTGCTCTCCCTTCCTCCCTTACCAATTTCCATTTCCTGGTTCTCATGGACCTTTCGTAAATTAAAAACAAAGAACTTGTATGCTTTGAGACATAGATATGATTCAGCAACTTTTAAAAAATGTGCATTGATTTCTAAATCACTGTTTTTGTTTCCAAATATTCTAGGTACAATAAAAAGAAATCAAGCACTTACAACTTGAAAAACACTGTGAGGATTAGTAAAAGAGCACGTTATAAAATAAATGACCCTTAATTATAGATGATAGATGTTGTAACATACAGGTTAGGAATATATAACTTTAAAGTAGTAAAATATTCCAAATTATTCATTAAAGTTTAGAGTCTGTAATGTAAAAAAAAAAAAAAAAAATTGAGACAATCATGATACATGGCAAAATGTCATCTATGAAAAGAGCTAAAAACAAATGGATGAGAGATGCCCTCTGCCTGAAAGTGCAATACAGTAATTCAATAAAAAAATTTTGAATCAGAGATAGAAGAAAGTGGGTGAGTTTTCAGGGGCAGAAATAGACGGGTGAACCCATTAGATTTGTGAGGACAATGAGCGGCAGAACAACTTGTCAGGAGCTGCTAGTTAATGTCATAGGAGCAACAACTGGAGAGTTTGGTTAGTGTTAGACTTAGGAGTTAAAACTTTTCCCTAAAATCATTAATGTTCTGGTTATGGAAAAATACGAGAGAAATAGAGAGAGGCAGAAACAGAGAAGGTGAAGAATGGGACTTAGACTATAAAAATTATGATGGGTAGCTGTAAATTTTTTTGCTTGTTTGGAGAAATTGTTTGGTTCAATTAGAGTTTAGAGACAATTTTCTGTAAAAGGCCAAGTAATAAGTATTTTAGGCGCTGTAGGCCATATCATCTGTCACAGCTGCTCAACTCTGCTATTATGACATGAAAGCAGCTATAGGCAATGAAAAACAAATGGCTGTATCCAATAAAACTCTTATTTATGGACACTAACATTTGAATCTCATAAAATGTCCATGTGTCATGAAATATTTTCTTTTGGGGATTATTTCAATCACTTTAAAATTTCAAAACCACTCATTCATGGGCTATCTTAAAACAGGCAATAGGCCATACATTGCTGACCCAGATCTAAACAATGAAATGTTTCTTTTCTATTACCTTTGAAGCCTAAACTTCTAAGAAAATATAGGCTTTCTTATTTTATAATAAAGCATTATTCATATAAAGCACGTTTTGTGATAAATATTAAGTAATCTTCCCTGGTGGCTGAGTCAGTAAAGAATCCAGCTGCAATCCTGGAGACCTGGGTTCAATCCCTGGGTTGGGCAGATCCCCTGGAGAAGGGAATGGCTACGCACTCCAATATTCTGGCCTGGAGAATTCCATAGACAGAGGAGCCTGGCAGGCTACAATCCATGGTGTCGCAGAGTCAGACACAACTGAATGCCTTTCACTTTCACTTTTTTCAGACTTCTGAGAAAACTGATTTCCTTCATGTCTTCAATTTTATTCAAGTAATTTTTGGATAACCTTCATATAATTACAACTTATTTTATTGAATTTGTTTTCTATGTTGCATGTAGCCTGCATATAAACATACTTAACAATGGATGTACATTTTACTAAGGAAAAATCATGTAGAATAAGCCAAGTATGATCTCAATTAACTTCTACCTAGAACATAGTACTTGTTTTGTGTAGAAAAGACCATAATCCTCTAAAACTGAAACACATAGTAAAGAAAGACTCATCCTCACACCACTAGTACTTATGATGTAGTTGTAATTAGTGTCACTTTTGTTTCTTTACATGGTTCAAGTCAGAAAATCTGAAATAAGTCAGTGAAAACAACAAATGGTCTTTAAATTAGTTGACCCAGCCACTCATGCAAACAGCTCAGCTCCTACTAATCTCATGGGATAATGCTGCCAGTGTCTTAAAAGCTCTTCTTACCCAGAATCACTTCCTTGGTCACTCTGTTGTCAACCCAGGTAGCTGATAGCATCTTAACCCAGTGACTTCTATCAGGTCTCTTACATCTGCTAGCTGTTTGAAGCTGGATAAATTACTTAAAGTTTTCTTTTCTTCATTTGTAAAATGGGATTCCAAAATCACTGAAGATGGTGATTGCAGCCATGAAATTAAAAGATGCTTACTCCTGAGAAGAAAAGTTATGACCAATCTAGACAGCATATTAGAAAGCAAAGACATTACTTTGTCAACAAAGGTCCGTCTAGTCAAGGCTATGGTTTTTCCAGTCATCGTGTATGGATGTGAGAGTTGGACTATAAAGAAAGCTGAGTGCAGAAGAATTGATGCTTTTGAACTGTGGTATTGGAGAAGACTCTTGAGAGTCCTTTGGATTGCAAGGAGATCCAATCAGTCCATCCTAAAGGAGATCAGTCCTGGGTGTTCATTGGAAGGACTGATGTTGAAGCTGAAACTCTAATACTTTGGCCCTGATGCAAAGAGCTGGCTAATCTGAAAAGACCCTGATGATGGGAAAAATTGAAGGTGGGAGGAGAAGGGGACAACAGAGGATGAGATGGTTGGATGACATCACCAACTCAATGGACATGAGTTTGGGTAAACTCTGGGAGTTGGTGATGGCCAGGGAGGTCTGGCATGCTGCAGTTCATGGGGTCACAAAGAGCTGGACACGACTGAGTGACTGAACTGAATTGAACTGAAAATGGGGTTATTAGTGACCATTGCATTGTCATTTTAAGAATTAAATGAGATAATACATGCAAGGTGCTAAGCCTGATATCTAATATGTGGTAAGCATATAATAATTCTTCTCTGTTATTCCCTTTACTATGTTGTTGCCACTTAAGTCCCTACTGATTTTTCTTAATGGACAGGGAAGCCTGGCATGCTGCAGTCCATCAGGTCACAAAGAGTCAGACATGACTAAACGACTGAACTGAACTGAACTATGTGCTCAAATCAAGCACTTCAAGTTTTGCCATTGCTTTATTCTGCATCTGAAAATCTTAGATGCCTAGGTGCTTTGGGAAAATAGCTATTTTTATTAAAAGATAATAAAAGTGTAGTCATTTTATGCTCATGATCTTACAGCATATAAAAATTTAAATGAAAATCATATATTCAAAAAAACCAATGACAGCCTGAGTGTAGGATCCTTGTATACAGACCCTGGCCTCAAGTCATGGCTCTGACATTCACTGAGGGATAATTACTCTCTCAGTTTTCTTACTTTTTAAATGAAAATACTGGCAATAATTTCCTTGTTACAGGCATTTTTGCCATTAGTCCCCAAGAAATTAATGTGATAATTTGTTAGAATGTCTGTTCATTGCTTGGTGGGTAAAGGATAGTTTTAAACCTCTTCATTTGGACTAACTCCTTCCTTTCAGACCATATGAGTTTTCTCTCTCCCTTCATGGATATGAATCTTATTTAAATGTAACTATATCAAATGAAGTGAAGTGAACTCGCTCAGTCATGACCGACTCTTTGCGACCCCGTAGATTGTAGCCTACGAGGCTACACTGTCTGTGGGATTCTCCAGGCAAGAATACTGGAGTGGGTTGTTATCCTTCTCCATGGGATCTTCCCGACCCAGGGATCGAATGGAGGTCTTCCACGTTGTGGGCAGATGCTTTACCCTCTGAGCCAACAGGGAAACCCTATATCAAGTATATGTATATTCAACTATATCAAATATATCCCTTCAAAACAAGGAGATATATGTGACTACTGAATTGTTCCAGAAGTGTATGTGTATATCTCTGTGTATACAAACAGAGATATGTAAGTAATATCAGAGATGTTCTCCAGATTGTAAAGCCTCAAAAATTTTTCAGTGCCTCATTCTTATGAATATTAGCATAAAATGCAATCACGACATGGATTATAGAGGGGGAGCTCAGATGTTGTATTGTGGTACTGATTCCTATCTATTATGAGTCTAGATGTTTTCAGGGGTTAGTTTATAGTCTGTGCACAGCTAGAAAATTATCATTCAGAATAACTCATGTTTTTATTCATAGGTTAGAGTGAATATGTGATTTACTTGTGATTCTTTATTTTCAAGTAAGGTGAAATAGTGAAGTCAGCTCTTGGCTGGATTTTGCACAGTAGAAAAAGCCTGGGATTGGTGATTCCAGCCTACCAGTAATAATAATTTCCTCATGAGCAGGCAAAGGAAGAAGGGCCTTAAGTTCATTAAAGGAATTAAGGTTTTGTAAAAATGTGTTGAGTTTCCCTTGTGGCTAAAGTCAGTAAAAATCTACTTGCCATGCAGGAGACCCAGGTTCTATCCCTGGGTCAGGAAAATCCCCTGCAGAAGGGAATGGCAACCCCTCCCAGTCTTCTTGCCTGGGAAATCCCATGGGCAGAGGAGCCTGGCGGGTTACAGTCCATAGGGTTGCAAATAGTCAGACACGACTTAGCCACTAAACCACCACCACCAAAAATGCATAGTGTATCCTTTTATGCTGTCATTTTCTTAGGTGTATGGGCAATGCCATTATGCTCTTCGAGACATATAAGCATGTACTGCATTATATGTGTGTGTTCCTCATTTAAGAAAGGTCTTCTGAGCCCAATTTGTTGCACTGCAATTTGATGCACTAGTCATCCCTTTGGGGGTCTCTGCCATTAATTCCTAATGAGCACATGGTCCTGATTTTTTAAATTACCTTTGTTCTGAAAAGGACCTGGCAATTCACATAAACTAAAAATCAACAAGGGAAGGGAAGGTAGGGTTCCTTTTATTCCTCCCTTTTTCCTGCAGGGAAATGTTGAAGCTGAGCCAGCAGTGGAATCTACATTCCACTGCAAGACCTGATCCCTGGCTCTGGTAGACTCACAAAGAGACCCCCCAGGAGATATCCAAATTAATTCCTTGAAACTCATGAATGTTAGCATATTTGAAAAAAGGATCTCTCCTGATGTGTTTCAGTTAAGGATCCTGAGATGTGATAATCCTGGAATATAAGGGTGGGACCTAAATTCAATGGCAAATACCCTTATTAGAGAAGGTCTAGTGAAGTTTGATATAGTTAGGTATAGAAACAGAAGAAGAAAAAGACTCTGTAAAGAGAGAGGAAGAGATAGGAGAAAAGAGAGAGGAAGAGAAAGAATAATGTGGTCACAAAAAAAAAAAAAAAAAAACAAGGAATGTGACAGCTACCAGGAACTGAAAGAGGAAAGGAAACATGCTCCCCTGAAGCCTTCTGAGGGAGGACAGTGCTGCATGATGTCCCTGATTTCAGACTTCTGGTTCCATAAAATGATGGGAGAATACATTTCTTTCATTTAAAGCTGCCCAGTTTGTAGAATAGTACTATAGCAGCCATAGGGATCTGATACACTTCCGCTGCTTTCTAATCTAACCAAACAAACCTGAAAGTAAAGCTTCATGTGCTTAAACAGTAAGGGTATGGATTGAAAACTTTCTTGGTGCTAGGCTGCCTGATTATGATGGATTATTTATAGTGTTTGTCTGGATATGTCTAATGCCACCACCTAGAGCCATGGTATTAATCCTTTTCTGACAAAGGAAGCTAAGCTTTGACACACCCTCTCCTCCTACAAGGGAAAGCTAAAGGAATAACAAGATAGAAGAAAGGAATCATTGATGTCAATGCATCTTGTTTTATTCTTATTTCTGAAATGTTCTATGCATTCCATTCAAGCAACTACTTGGAATTGGGAGGAGCAGTGCTCATGGGTTAATAGATCAAGTACTAGGTAAATTTGTGACTGAGAGGAGACATTTTATCATTTTATCAGTGTTACTTCAGTAGCTTACACCCTTTCCATCTGGAAATTCCTACTATCATCTGAGAAAAGGCCAGAGATATAGTTAGAACCTGTGCTGAACATTTGCCTGTTTGCTTTCAAATCCATTCTCATCTTCCCTGATGTCTGATCTCTGTATCCCCAAATACTGAACAATGCATACTATCTTTCCCAGGCTACTTTCTGGCTGGTACCATTGAAGTCAGTAGCAAAGCATTGGAGGATGGGAGGAAAGAAAAAGACAGGACAATTTTCCCTCTCTTGACTTGGATAAAATTTCTCAAGTAGTTACATTTGCTCCTTGGTCCCATCTTCTGTCAAAGAGTTTTGCTCTCTTATGTCACAGGTTCTACTCAGGGAAGTGTCGATTTTCTTTTCTTCCAACTTTGTGACTGGATGCTCATACTAACTGCCTCTATTTGCTCACTGGATTGTAAGTGATAGGAAATCAAAGGGAACAGATCACATTGACTCACCTTCGGTTTGAATTTAAAGAGAAATCAATCAGTCCTGACTGGTCATTTAGTTGTTCCAGGTTAAGATAATGACCAACATGGATGACTTTTTGAAAGAAATTTGATTTGTTTGTTCAGGGTCCCAAAGAGAGAGGTTAGGACTCAGGTGTATTAAATGATATGGCCAGTTAATACAGGGTATGTCCAGGCTCATATCTAAGCTTTTTTTCCTTCAACACTTTACTCTTTCCCTAAATCCATCAGAAATACATGCTCTTCTCTCTCTTATCTCAAAGGTATAACAAGATTATGATATTTTGATATTTTAAATACTGGTG
>SJYQ01006675.1:133881-148134 GCA_006410935.1 Redunca redunca
CCTCGGAAAGTCTTGTTTCTTACACTCAGAAATGCAGCTGTACATCCTGTACATCCTGTTTCTTTATCCTAGTTTAAAGAATTTGGCTAAACTTGTCAATGACCTTATAGGATGTTGATCTATAGCATTGCAATGATTTTTTTTCCTCATGATAATTGCTGTACAACCCAAGCCTAGGTCAAAAGAATGATCATTTTTCAGTTTTAAATGAGTAATTAAAAACTGGATTTTACTGGGTAGCTATGTCAGAGAAAGGAACAGCTGGATTGAAATAACATACCATGAAATTGATTAGACTAGATGGAGTTTGGAAGGTTCTGAGAGCCTGAGAGAACACGGAGGGACTGAAGACCTGGGATCCCTGTGAGGTTGAAGAGCAGGTCTTTTGGGGTGACTATAAGAGTGACCAAAAGAGAAACATCAGTTTTTGAAAAGTGGTAGTTTTTAATATAACTTTTCAGAAATGGAATAATTTAGAATTAGCTGAAGTGCTTTAGTGTGATCATGAGATTGGGTGGATAAAAGGGAACAGAGGAAATCACAGGGTCATAAATTGAGAAATTTAAAAAGCTAAGGAAGTAGGCCATTGTTTGAGTCATCTCTGAATGAATAATAGAGCTGTAGTAGGAATGTCATGAGCTAGAGCTGAAAGTTCTCTGAAAGAGAAGGAATGATTAGGAGGTCACTAGTGACAGTGAAGAAGTGGAGTTCAGGCTGTCCTCATTGTCAGTGGAGGAAGATTTTAATATAAGTGTTATGTCAGAAGAGTCCGGAAAAAGCACTCAGGAAAAGTAGAACACTGATCCTTTGAAACCTGAGTCAAGTGGTATGAATGTCTCCACTCTGGGAAGCCCTGGGAAAATCAGTCGCCCTATGAAGGGACCAGGATCCAGTTACAGCAAGAAGGTGAAGGGATGTTCTCAGTTAAATAGTCAGGGTAGGATTTTATATTTTTAATTATAAAAAAACAAATAAAAAAGCATTTTCCTTACAAGGAGACAAATATTTTAGGGAACACATTAAAGGTTTAGAAGAAATGAGATTAGTTTGGGGAGAAGGAACTATAGATTAGTTGAAGATAAACTTTCAGGAGAAGATAAATGGCTGGGGAAGTTTGTATTTTGGACCATGGCTAAGATCTATTCGATTTAGTGTCTGGCAACTGACTGATTAAGAGTAATCTCAGAATTACTCTGATGAGTAGAATTTGGCATAGGGTAGGGAGTGGTTTATCATAGGGCAGAGATGTGTATGTGTGCTCAGTTGCTAAGTCATATCCAACTCTTTTTTAACCCATGGACTGTAGCCCCCCAGGCTACTCTGTCCATGGAATTTTCCAGACAAGAATACTAGAGTGAATTGGTATTTCCTATGCAAGGGGATCTTCCTGATCCAGGGACTGAACCTATGTCTCTTGCATCTCTGCCATTGGTAATAAGAGCATAGGTGCTCCAGGCACAGAGGGTAGGTAAAGCCACTCAAGTTACTACATATTCTCTGTGATTTGGGGATACTTTCTGGGACCCTGGTTGTCTTGGAACTGTTAGGTAATTAGAATAGGGAAAAGGAGTCCAAAATGGCAGTGGCTAAAAGACAAGGAAGAGAAAAGCCCATGAAAATAGAACAAAAGAAGGTCAAAGAAAGGTCCAAGGACTGGAGTGAGGACTTCAGGTAGAACCACACTCCTGGCTGAGCCCAATTTGCATAGGGCAGGCCCAGGGGGAAGAAAACATGTAAAAGGAGGAGCCAAGTGCTCTCTCTCTCTCTCTCTCTCTCTCTCTCTCTCTCTCCTGCGTGCGTATGCTCTCTCTCTCTCTCTTACCCCACTACCTCCCACGCCCCCAGCCCCCTGCACCCACGCTGATGCACTCCTTAACTCTTGTCTCTTCTTCAAGAATGGTTCCCCCCTCAAGAGATGGGGGGTCCAATTCTTTGGGAATAGGGGCGTTGAGGTCTTTCTGGCTACTTCCTGCTGAACTGGGTTGGTGAGGGGTATTGGGCCTCTCCCTCTTGAGACTCCCTCAGAGTCCTTATAGCGGTGTCCACGTAAGGGTGAGTGATATTTTCCATGATCGGCTCTGGTTTTATACCTTTGTTGAACTGGCACTGCATATTGTAGCTTGTTTATAGATGTATCCAGTGTCCTCTTCTGATTTCTTCCACTGCTTGACTCATGAGTAGTGAATCCAGGAGTCATGTCCTGGTACCTTGACTGCTGTGGGGATAGAAAGTATTACAGGGTAGGGGGCCCTTCCATGTGGGCTGGAGTTGAGCCTTTGGGGACCCATCTTTCCAGACTTTAATTAGGACTTGAGTCCCTGAAGCATAGAGTGGTGACTCCTTAGAATCTTTTGGGTACTGGTTCATACCCCACAAATGTATATCCTGTTGGAATTGCCCAGTGGCCGTGGTATAAGACTGAAGGGTCTGAACCTCTGGATCTAGGAAGAGATCATTGACATAAACAAAAGCTCTCCCATATAGCATCTCATAAGAACTAAGACCAACCTGTTCCTTAGGGGCAATACGGGTGTGGAGGAGAGCTATTGGTAAAGCCTCCTTCCATCCCAGGAGGGTCTCCTGGGTTATCATTTTTATCGCTGATTTTAAGAATTGGTTGACTCTTTCTACTTTTCCTGAAGACTGAGGCCTCCAGGCACAATGGAATTAATAAGTAATGCCCAATGCTTTAAAGACCCCTTGGGTGACCTTAGAAGTAAATGATGTCCCATTGTCACTTTGTAATGACCTGGACAGACCAAAACTTGGAAAGATTTCATGGAGTAGTATTTTATACCATCTCCTCGGGCTTCTCAGTCTCGGTGGGAAAGACTTCAATCCATCCTGTGAATTTATCTATCATGACTAATAGGTATTTATACTCTTGAGAAACTGGCATCTGGGTGAAGTCCATTTGCCAGTCCTCTCTTGGATAGGTCCCACGTTGTTGGATGGGCTGCACCATCTGGGGTCAAGCTCCTTCAGTTAAGTTCAGTCTCTCAGTCGTGTCCGACTCTTTGCAACCCCATGAATGGCAGCACACCAGGCCTCCCTGTCCATAATCATCTCCCAGAGTTCACTCAGACTCATGTCCATCGTGTCCTTGATGCCATCCAGCCATCTCATCCTAGGTCATCCCCTTCTCCTCCTGCCCCCAATCCCTCCGAGCATAAGAGTCTTTTCCAATGAGTCAACTCTTCGCATGAGGTGGCCACAGTACTGGAGTTTCAGCTTCAGCATCATTCCCTCCAAAGAAATCCCAGGGCTGATCTCCTTCAGAATGGACTGGTTGGATCTCCTTGAAGTCCAAGGGACTCTCAAGAGTCTTCTCCAACACCACAGTTCAAAAGCATCAATTCTTCGGCGCTCAGCCTTCTTCACAGTCCAACTCTCACATCCACACATGACCACAGGAAAAACCATATCCTTGATTAGATGGACCTTAGTCGGCAATTTCTCTGCTTTTGAATATACTATCTAGGTTGGTCATAACTTTTCTTCCAAGGAGTAAGCATCTTTTAATTTCATGGCTGCAGTCACCATCTGCAGTGATTTTGGAGTCCCCCCAAAAAATAAAGTCTGACACTGTTTCCACTCTTTCCCCATCTATTTCCCATGAAGTGATGGGACCAGATGCCATAATCTTCGTTTTCTGAATGTTCAGCCTTAAGCCAACTTTTTCGCTTTGCTCTTTCACGGTCATCAAGAGGCTTTTTAGTTCCTCTTCACTTTCTGCCATAAGGGTGGTGTTATCTGCATATCTGAGGTTATTGATATTTCTCCCAGCAATCTTGATTCCAGCTTGGGTTTCTTCCAGTCCAGCGTTTCTCATGATGTACTCTGCATAGAAGTTAAATAAGCAGGATGACAATATACAGCCTTGACGTACTCCTTTTCCTATTTGGAACCAGTTTGTTGTTCCATGTCCAGTTCTAACTGTTGCTTCCTGACCTGCATACAGATTTCTCATGAGGCAGGTCAGGTGGTCTGGTATTCCCATCTCTTTCAGAATTTTCCACAGTTTGTTGTGATCCACATAGTCAAAGGCTTTGGCATAGTCAATAAAGCAGAAATAGATGTTTTTTCTGGAACTCTCTTGCTTTTCCCATGATCCAGCGGATGTTGGCAATTTGATCTCTGGTTCCTCTGCCTTTTCGAAAACCAGCTTGAACATCAGGGAGTTCATGGTTCATGTATTGCTGAAGCCTGGCTTGGAGAATTTTGAGCATTATTTTACTAGCATGTGAGATGAACACAACTGTGTGGTAGTTTGAGCATTCTTTGGCATTGCCTTTCTTTGGAATTAGAATGAAAACTGACCTTTTCCAGTCCTGTGGCCACTGCTGAGATTTCCAAATTTTGCTGGCATATTGAGTGCAGCACTTTCACAGCATTATCAAGCTCCTTGGGGGTTGTTTAATTTGCAAGTGGGACAAGAGGAGACCACTTGTCTTACAGTTGTTTGGAAACCTGTTCCTCTGAAGGACCTTTCTAGTAGTTTTTGGAGGGCCTTTTCCCCTAAATGAATTGTGGCATGTAAGGAGTTAACCAACTTCCATTGGAGGTTCCCAGGCAGAAAAAGGAGTCTCTCCTTTTGGAACTACCCATATGATATTCTTGAAAGCCCTCTCTTAGCTTTTTTTCTGAATGTTGAGTTTTAAGCCAACTTCTTCACTCTCCTCTTTCACTTTCATCAAGAGGCTTTTTAGTTCCTCTTCACTTTCTGCCATAAGGGTGGTGTCATCTGCATATCTGAGGTTATTGATATTTCTCCCAGCAATCTTGATTCCAGCTTGTGTTTCTTCCAGTCCAGCGTTTCTCATGATGTACTCTGCATAGAAGTTAAATAAGTAGGGTGACAATATACAGTCTTGACATACTTCTTTTCCTATTTGGAACCAGTTTGTTGTTCCATGTCCAGTTCTAACTGCTGCTTCCTGACCTGCATACAGATTTCTCAAGAGACTGGTCAGGTGGTCTGGTATTCCCATCTCTTTCAGAATTTTCCACAGTTTATTGTGATCCACACAGTCAAAGGCTTTGGCATAGTCAATAAAGCAGAAGGGAAATAGATGGGGAAACAGTGGAAACAGTGTCAGACTATTTTTTTGAGCTCCAAAATCATTGCAGATGGTTACTGCAGCCATGTAATTAAAAGATGCTTACTCCTTGGAAGAAAAGTTATGACCAACCTAGATAGCATATTCAAAAGCAGAGACATTACTATGCTGACTAAGGTCCGTCTAGTCAAGGATATGGTTTTTCCAGTTGTCATGTATGGACGTGAGAGTTGGACTGTGAAGAAGGCTGAGCGCCGAAGAATTGATGCCTTTTAACTGTGGTGTTTGAGAAGACTCTTGATAGTCCCTTGGACTGCAAGGAGATCCAACCAGTCCATTCTGAAGGAGATCAGCCCTGGGATTACTTTGGAAGGAATGATGCTAAAGCTGAAACTCCAGTACTTTGACCACCTCATGCGAAGAGTTGACTCACTGGAACAGACTGATGCTGGGAGGGATTGGAGGCAAGAGAAGAAGGGGACGACAGAGGATGAGATGGCTGGATGGCATCACTGATTCGATGGACGTGAATCTGAGTGAACTCCAGGAGTTGGTGATGGACAGGCAGGCCCGGTGTGCTGCGATTCATAGGGTCGCAGAGTCAGACACGACTGAGTGACTGAACGGAACTGAACTCTTAGGTTTAAGTCTCATGTTCATTATATGAAGGAGTTACTGGCAAATTAGTCTGTGGAGCTAAGGTGGCAACCCCTATTAGGTCATGGTTCTGTAATGCTGCTTTCTTAGCTGCCTGATCAGCTGCTTGGTTCCCTCGTGCCACTTCTGTGCTCCCTTTTTGATGTCCTTTACAGTGGGAGATTAAAACCTCCGGTGGAAGATGGATGGCCTCCAAGAATCTAAGAATTTGATGACCATGTTTGATTTGGGACCCTGGGTGGTCAAGTGGTCCCTTTCTTTCCAAATAGCAGCGTGTGCATGTAGCACCAGAAAGGCACACTTGGAGTCAGTGTCAATGGCTATTTTTCCTTTTCCCAGCTCTAAAGCTTGAGTCAGGGATATTAACTCAGCTAATTGGGCTGAAGTACCTGGTGGCAGAGGCTTAGCCTCTATGATCTTAAAATCAGGGACTACTGCATATCCGGCTCTTCTTTTCCCATCTAAGACAAAGCTGCTTCCATCAGTGCTCCAGATTTCCTCAGGATTGGTCAGAGGATCTTATGACAATCCCTCTTGGGGTTTTGTCCAGTGGTCCAAGGTTTCTAGACAAGAGAGAAAGGGGAGAGAACCTTCAGAGTTAGCCAGAAGGGTGGCTGGGTTAAGAACCTCACAAGGGGATACAGTGAGGCCTGGATTTTCCATCAGCATTACTTGATATCTGAGGCTTCTTTGATCAGACATCAATAAGTAGCCTCTCCCATTTAGGAGTTGTTTTACTTGGTGGCTGGTAAAAATAGTTTGCATCCAAAAGAGAGTTTTAAAGCATCTTCTATCATAATTGCAATAGCTGCAAGATTTCAAAGGCAGCGGGGCCAGCTTTGGGCGGTTGAATCGAGTCTCTTGGATAAGTAAGCTACAGGCTAGGGCTCAGATCCCAACCTTTGAGTTAACACTCCCAAGGTTACTCCTTTTCTTTCATGGACATAAAGTTGTAATGCTTTTTCTGGGTCTGGCAACCTCAAGGCAGGTGCCTGAGTTAAGGCTTGTTTTAATGTAGCCTCTGCCTTCTTTTGAGGAGTTCCCCACATCAGTGAGATTGAATCGTCTCGTCCCTTTAAGCTTTCATATAAGGGCTGGGTAATTAGACCATAGTTGGGTACCCAGATTCTACAATACCCAGTTAGCCCCAGGAAAGCTTGCAATTGTTTTTGAGTTGTGGGGGAGGGCAACTGGAGGATTCCTTGTACCCAATCAGAGGACAGCCTCCTAGACCCCTGTGTAATCTGAATTCCCAGGTAAGTGACTTTTTCTCGACCATCTGTGCCTTAGCATGGGAGACTTTGTATCCCTTTTCTGTCAAAAAGTTTAGAACCTGAATTTCATGTTGTTGGGCATTTTCCTCATCTGGAGAGCAGATTAGTAGGTCATCTACATATTGTAATATTTTCCCATTAGGTCCCAGGTCCAGATCTAGGAGATCCCGGCTAAGGGCCTGTTGAAACAGGTGGGGGCTATCTCTGAACCCCTGAGGTAATACTGTCCAAGTTATCTGTTGGTGTTTTTCTCCTGGGGCCTTCCACTCAAAGGCAAAAAGATATTGGGACTCTTTAGTCAGTGGTATTAAAAAAAAAAAAAAAAAGCATCTTTGAGATCCAAGCCTGTAAACAGCTTAGCACTGGGTGGTATTTCACCCAAGATTACATAGGGATTGGGCATTATGTGATGAAGGGGGACTAAAGCTTCATTTATGATCCAGAGATCTTGAACCATTCACCAGGTTCCGTCCTTTTTCTTTACTGAGAGGATTGGGGTGTTACATGGTGAACTGATGGGGACCAATAGCCCACAAGCAAGAAATTTATTTATTAAAGGCTGTAGTCCCTCCCAAGCCTCTCTTTTGAGGGGATATTGTTTCCAGTTAGGAAACTGAGTGGGATCTTGGAGGACAATGATGACCGGTTCAGCTTGGTGGGCTCGTTCAGAAATTCCCTTGTCCCACACCTGGGGGTTAATTTTGTCCTCCCATAGTTTTTGGTTCCTCTCTATTGAAGAGGGTGTAATGGGTTCTTCAGTAGTAACCAGGAGCTGTAGAGCTCTAGGGACTGAAAAACTTCTCATCACAAGGATGGTCCCCAATTTAGTGAGTATATCTCTTCCCAATAAAGGAGTAGGACACTCAGGGACCCAGAAACTGGTGGGAAAATATTTGTCCATCCCAGCAACAAAGAAGTGCTCGGGTGAATCTTTTAGTAGTTGCTTTTCCTGTAGCACCCCAAATGGTACAGGTTTGGGAGGAGAAAGCTCCAGAGAAGGAGATCAAGACAGAGTAGGTAGCCCCTGTGTCAGCCAAGAAATTATTGGACTTACCTGCCACATCCAGTTGCACCCTTGGTTCCAGCCCCATGATGGTTATCTGTGACAGGCGGGTTGGCTGGAGTGGGCCACTTCAGTTCTCTTGAACCATCGCGAGGGAAGGCTTGGCACTTGACCTTGAGGATCCAAGAGCCTGGGTCCCAAGGACATAGTGCCACCCAATGTCCCAATTGATGGCATTTGTGGCAAGCCGTTTTAGGAGACTTGGACACTCTTTGGCCCAATGCTTGTCTACACATTAGGCATTTGTCTCGTGCCTTGTTCTTCAAGGACTCAGGGTTTGCCATAGGGCTTCTCTGGAGGGTGGCCAGCATCTGGGCATGCCTTGTCTCTTTCCTTCTCTCCTTATCCTGGGCCTTGGTTTCCTTCTCCTATTTTCTGTTATAAAAGGTATTGGTAGCTGTCTGGACCATCTCATCTAAAGAGGCAGCAGGGTCCTGCTGCTGTAGCTGTTGTAACTTAATTCTGATATCTGATGCACATTGGGACAGTAATTTGTCCTTTAAAATCACCTGTCCCTCATAAGAGTCTAAGTCCAGATTGGAAAACTTTTGGAGGGCCTCTTTTAGCCTTTCCAGAAAGGCAATGGGGTTCTCGTTGGGCTCCTGAGTTATTGCTGAGACTGGATACAGTCCCACAAGTAACAGGATTCCTTCTATTTCCAAGGGTGGATTTCCTTAGGGGTGAATCTTTTTGAATCTTATTCTACCCAGTACTGTTGCAACCTGAGAGCCAGACGTCCCTGGGTCTGGATGCAGATCTCCAGGCAGGCTGAGGCATGACAGCTTCCTAGAGATCGAATCCTCTGTCAGGTCTAGGCATGACAGCCTCCCGAGAATTGGATCCCTGGGCAGGTCAAGGCGTGATGACCTCCTGGGACCCCTGGGATGGGCAGATCCCCGAGCAGGTTGAGGCATGACAACCTTTTGAGGACCAGACCCCTAGGCAAGTCAAGGCGTGATGACCTCCTGGGACCCCCATGCTGGAGTTTGGGCATACCCAAGGTCTCCAGCATGACCAGTGCTGGGTAGGATTAAGGGGTTGTAACTCATTGCTAGTTTGTTCACCGCAGATGGGAATAGATATCATGATGTAAAACAATCCAAACCTGTGCCCTGAGACTGGGGAACAGTGAAACAGTCATAAGCCTTGTTCTCTTACTCTAAGGGATTGTAAGTCAAGGATTTCTTCCCCTAGTCCTCCTTAAGAGCAGGTTAAGGTGTCTCCCCTGGTAAGCATTTCATTGTCATAGATTCACTTTAGGTAATTACAGAAGTAGTGACAAAGGAGTGGGTTATCTGACCCTGTTAGGGGCATTAAAGTATTTTAATAATAGGCTAAGTGGAGCAGTATTGCCTACAAGGGGGCAGGGTCCTGATTGTACGAGTTGGTAATTGGCTTAAGAACCAATTTGTTTAAAGGCAACAGATCAAATGTTCCATAAACGTGGAGTGGAGATTTGATCCAGGGGTATGTTTGTAACTTTAGGAGAAGGGTGGTAGGGGTTTGGGCCCAAACGGCCTGCAGGACTAACTCCCAAAGTGCAAAACATTATCCCTGGGAGCCCAGTTGCCTTTGAAGGAATGCCAACTGATAGACTTCTAGCAGGCATTGTGTGCCTGTCTCCCACCCTAGCAGGTTCACTGAGAAACACTGATGTTGTACATGTTGTAAGAAACATGGAAGATGAAGGGCTGAATATCTAGAAAGGCTGGATATTATACAGTATTTCCCTCCCAAGGCCAGCTATTTTCTGGTTGTCCCTCCAGAAGATTATAGAGGCAACACTGTGGGCCCGGACAGGGCTGAGGAAAGGAGCATGAAACAGCAGGGAAGGAGGCAGAACACAACATTTGAAAGAATGACATAACACAAGGGTATAACACAAACCAATCAACTGGGTCCAAGATGACAAGTTAAATTCAGTTCAGTTCAGTCACTCAGCCATGTCCAACTCTTTGTGACCTCCCCCCATGGGGGGGGGGTGGCCCGGGGAGGGTGGGTAGAGAGAGAGAGAGAGAAAGAACGTGCACACACAGGAGAGAGAGAGAGAAAGAATAAGAGCACATGGATGCCGGGGAGGGAGAGAGCGAGAGAGGGCTTGGCTCTTCCTTTTATATGTTTTCTTCCCCCTGGCCCTACCCTATGCAAATTGGGCTCAGCCAGGAGTGCTGTTCTACCTGAAGTCCTCACTCCAGTCCTCTGACCTTTCTTTGACCTTCCTTTCTTCTATTTTCATGGGCTTTTCTCTTCCTTGTCTTTTAGCCACCACGATTTTGGACTCCTTTTCCCTATTCTAACTACCTAACAGAACCAAATGGCAACCCACTCCAGTATTCTTACCTGGAGAATCCCAGGGATGGGGGAGCCTGGCGGGCTGCCGTCTACGGGGTCGCACAGAGTCGGACACAACTGAAGCAACTTAGCAGCAGCAGCAACAGAACCAATAAAGGAATTAGCAGAAAGCCTGAAAACTTCCTACTACTGAGGTGAATGAAGCACCTGAGTTCAGAGGGCAGCGATTCTCCTTTGTCAGTTAAGAGATCTGTTTGCAAATGAATGTCATGGGTTTCCAGATTGGCTCTAAGTGTTGCTAGAGATACTTCTAGAAAGATGAACACCTAAAGCGCCTTAATTTTCACCTAAAGTGCTCATCCTCTTCATGAGGAGGTTTAGAAAAACCAAGCCACAGTATCCTTAAAGGACAAATTACACTCACATGGTTGGCCCAGAGCTAAAAGAACTAACCTTCAGCTGAACTTACATAGAAAAATAATTGAGAGGTGTTATAAACTAAGAAGATATTCTTTATGAACAACAAAAGCTAAGTGTACTTTTGTCAAATTTTCTAGTTTACACATACACTTTATACTAAGTATATAGGGATTTATAGCCAGAGAGTGAGAAAAATGAGAAATGTTTGCTTCCTCATAGAGATATCTCAATGTACTTACTTATAAATTGAGTGTACATAGTCACACATACCTGAGGCTTACTCTAGCTATGAAATGAATGATTCTTTTAGCGGAAGAAAATCAGACACAATACCATTAACATACATCTTTATTTGAAAATGCCAGGCGTGAAGCTGGCAAAAGGGCTGAGGGTCTAATCTGTGGAAGTATGGCTGACTAATTTACAGGGCTTCAGTAGAGGGAAGCCAGGTAAGATTAGACTAGTTTTGAGTCTCGTTGGTCAGAGATAGTACTCAGAAGAGGAAGAAATAAGTTTTGCAGATCAACAGCCATTGTTTGGCTCTTTATCAAGGGCAAGAGGAAGGGGGATTTTGAGGCTAAGGTCATGGGCTGTTGGGAGGCAAGGAACAGCCGGAGGGGCAAAGACAACCAAGCACCACAGTGGATATTTCTCAGTACTCAGAGTCTCTCATTATCTTCTATTGACATTTTATGTCATTAAATTTAAAAAGCAAATAAATCAGCAGCTTCACAGATGGTGCTAGTAGTAAAGAACCTGCCAGCCAGTGCAGGAGACCCAATCCCTGGGTTAGGAAAATCCCCTGGAGGAAGACATGGCAACAGTCCCATGGACAGAGGAGCCTGGTGGGCTACAGTCCATAGGACTGCAAAGAGTCAGACACGACTGAAGTGCCTTAGCACGCACACATAGCCTCAAGAATACCATACACCAAATGTGAAATTTTGGGTTTGAGGCCCATTTGAAATTCAGTTTTCTTTATATTCTGGAAATAAACCTTTGCTCTTTTGTGTAGTGTAGGTTCAGTGTCTGAGTCAATTATTAATTCATTGATGTATTTTTCATCCATTTACAAATATTTTTTTGGAGATGTTCTATGTGCCAGTCAGTTCTAGGAACTCAATACACAGTAGAGAGAGAGAAAGATGTCACATACTTATTTCAGGACTTAAAGAAGTTCAAGTTATTGATGGCTCATTGCAGAAAGAATTCAATGAGAGACAAATGTTATAAATAAGAAATAGGTTTATTTAAATAGTCCCACGAGTGTGGGCCATCAAAGAATGCAAGAGATGCACCAGAGTATGAAGTTGTCAATTTTAATAAGAATGAGTGATTTCATAGGCTAATGAGTGGGAAGAGTGTTCCAGATATTTGGGGGAAGGAGTGGGGATTTCCAAGAATTGGGCCACTACCCACTTTTGACCTTAATGGTTGACCTTGGAACTGTCATGGTGCCTGTGGATGTGTCATTCAGCTTGCTGATATGTTATGATGAGCATATACTGAGGCTCAGCATCTAGGAGAAATTGATTTGTTTGCCCTCTTGGAACTATTTGATTCTAATCAGTTTATGTCCTGTGTCACAGGACTATGTCATTCTTTTCAAGGTTGTGCACTGCCCACTTCCTTCCTGTTTCATAAAAAACTGTGTTTTTAAACTATTAGTTATAATATCCTGTCAAAGACAATGACCTAATAATTAATTATCAAGCTATAATAAACAGCCAAGCTTAACAACAATTTATTGATAAATATAAATTTCAAGCAAGAAAGGATCTTCAAATATGTAATCTGTTTCATGTATCTCTTCTTACTCCAAGGAGAGATTTAAACATTATGGAGTCAATGAAGTTGTTCCCTATGAGCTCAGTGGTGGCCAACTCTTTGTGACCCCATTCGTTGCACCAAAAAATTACTTAGTTGCGACATGAGTAGTTGAAACATAAAATTTGTAGTAAACAAGACTTTTTTTACACCATAAGTTTCCCTTAGTTTTCAAAAAATAATCTAGCATGTTAAATTTTGTTCTTCAATAACAGCTTTGAAAGAAAGCATATACAAAATCTGGGAAGTTGAATGAGAGATTCACTGGACCCTACAATCCTTTATAAAGGTCTTATTCATCTTAGGAAGAAGGGAAAAAATCTTGTAAAAGACTGAATAGGCCTAAGGGAAATTTAACTTCCATGACGGATGCTCACTGACCTTGGCTGTTTTATAGGGGTCACATTTTATTTTTGCACAGATAAACTGCTAACCAATATCTGCAATGAATTGAAAGAAAAAAAATTTCCTTATATTTATCATGCTACTATAACCCTTGTACCAATCCTTGTTCACTGATGTGTTCACTTCTTTTTGCAGCTTAGAGCAGGACAGAAGTTCAGTGAAAAAATTAATCCTATTTACCATAAGCTAGAGATTTAACACAACAAAATTTCCCTAGCTGGAAATCTTAACTCATTCTTGAACCTAAGAGAAAAGGGATTCACAACATGTTTAACACATCATTTACATGTTTTATATCAAACTGCTTATCGTGAAAATAAAAATTATATGAATATTGAATCATCTGTATTCTATTAGTGCTAAAACATTCCATGGTGGAGTTTCTTATGTTCAGTGTCTTCTTTTTTTTTTTCTCCTTACTCCCTCCTCCTTTTAACTAATTGTATATAATGATTCTACCCCCTCCACTACCCCATGCATGACTTTGATTCCAAAATTTATTTTCCTAATAGAGAGATGCATAAACAAATGGTACTTTCAAGTAACCAATAAGATTTTCACTTGGGAAGATACAAACTTGATCACCCTCTGAAAGTATTTCTTAGGGCCTGCAGAATAAAGGTAAAGGGATCATCTAGTTGCATTCAACTGTGCACAGTAGTCTCCAAAATCTGCCAATCTTAATGGAATAGGTAAAGAATTTAGGCCCCATCATAATTTTGGTGGGAAAAAGTTTGGCTCCATTTTGTTTGCAAGGAACAGAATTATCAATGCCAGGTAAAAGACACTCCTTGGAAGGAAAGTTATGACCAATCTAGATAGCATATTCAAAAGCAGAGACATTACTTTGCCAACAAAGGTCCGTCTAGTCAAGGCTATGGTTTTTCCAGTAGTCATGTATGGATGTGAGAGTTGGACTGTTAAGAAAGCTGAGAGCTGAAGAATTGATGCTTTTGAACTGTGGTGTTGGAGAAGACTCTTGAGAGTCCCTTGGACTGCAAGGAGATCCAACCAGTCCATTCTAAAGATCGGTCCTGGGTGTTCTTTGAAAGGAATGAGGCTAAAGCTGAAACTCCAGTACTTTGGCCACCTGATGTGAAGAGTTGACTCATTGGAAAAGACTCTGATGCTGGGAGGGATTGGGGGCAGGAGGAGAAGGGGATGACAGAGGATGAGATGGCTGGATGGCATCACCGACTCGATGTACATGAATTTGAGCGAACTCCGGGAGTTGGTGATGGACAGGGAGGCCTGG
>SJYQ01006675.1:156879-178530 GCA_006410935.1 Redunca redunca
TGGATTTCACAGGGAGGTCATTTAACAAATGGTCAAAGGAAAAAATATGCATCTGTGGATTGGTTTTGTCAATTCTAAACCTTAAAAAGCATTCAGACATCTTAAGTTACAAAATTCACTTTTTATAATTTCAAAAGGAAAATTTACTAGGAATACATACTCTAACTGTTAACAGATCTAGCATTAAAACTTTTCTTCAAAGTTGCTATAACCTAAGAAGTAGATCTTTGAACTGAGGTTAACTGCTCTTCTTGCCTGCAGAAATGCATCAGATCATTTTCATGAGAAATGATTCTAAGTGTTTATCTAGAAATCTGCTAAGCCCAGATGTTTACAAGTATTAGACAGAAGTTCTTCTAAGTTACTTCCAGTCATTTGAGGGAATAAACTGTTGTGAAGAAATTTATTCTCAGTACTTGACTTGATATAAATTAGATTATGACAGTTTTATGGGCCTCTATGTACCCTGTATTCTTTGCAGACATTTTATCACTATAGCTTCATGGAGCAGGTAGTGCTGTGGCAACACATAATTTTGTGGCTGAAAAAAAGAGTACAAATAGTGAAATCAAATGCTTTTAGAACTATGGACAGAGGTTTATGGCATTGTACAGGAGGCAGTGATCAAGACCATCCCCAAGAAAAAGAAATGGAAAAAGGCACAATGGTTGTCTGAGGAGGCCTTACAAATAGCTGAGAAAAGAAGAAAAGCAAAAGGCAAAGGAGAAAAGGAAAGTTATACCCATTTGAATGCAGAGTTCCAAAGAATGGCAAGGAGAGATAAGAAAGCCTTCCTCAGTGATCAGTGCAAAGAAATAGAGGAAAACAGTAGAATGGGAAAGCCTAGATCTCTTTAAGAAAATTAGAGATACCAAGGGAACATTTCATGCAAAGATGGGCTTGATAAAGGACAGAAATGGTTTTGAACTAACAGAGGCAGAACATATTAAGAAGAGATGGCAAGAATACAGAGAAGAACTGTACAAAAAAATCTTCATGTCCCAGATAACCACGATGGTGTGATCACTCACCTAGAGCCAGACCTTCTGGAATGCGAAGTCAAATGGGCCTTAGGAAGCATCACTACTAACAAACCTAGGGGAGGTGGTAGAATTCCAGTTGAGCTATTTCATATCCTAAAAGAGGATGCTGCAAAAGGGCTGCACTCAATATGCCAGCAAATTTGGAAAACTCAGCAATGGCCACAGGACCAGAAAAGGTCAGTTTTCATTCCAATCCCAAAGAAAGGCAATGGAAAGAATGTTCAAACCACCACACAATGGCACTCATCTCACATGCTAGCAAAGTAATACTCAAAATTCTCCAAGCCAGGCTTCAACAGTACGTGAACTATGAACTTCCAGATGTTCACGCTGGATTTAGAAAAGGCAGAGGAACCAGAAATCAAATTGTCAAAATCCAATGGATCACAGAAAAAGCAAAGCTCCAGAAAAACATCTATTTCTGCTTTATAGACTAGTCCAAACATTTGACCATGTAGATTACAACAGACTATGGACAATTCTTAAAAGAGATGCAACTACCAGACCACCTTACCTGTATCCTAAGAAATGTGTATGCATGTCAAAAAGCAAGTTAGAACTGGACATGGAACAAGAGACTGCTTCCAAACCAGGAAAGGAGTGGGTCAAGGCTATATGTTGTCACCCTGCTTATTTAACTTATATGCAGAGTACATCATGCAAAATGCTGGGCTGAATGAAGCACATGCTGAAATCAAGATTGCCAGGAGAAATATCAATTACCTCAGATATGCAGATGATACCATCCTTATGGCAGAAAGTGAAGAAGAACTAAAGAGCCTCTTGATGAAAATGAATGAAGAAAGTGAAAAAGTTGGCTTAAAACTTGACATTCAGCAAACTAAGATTGTGGCATCCAGTCTCATCAGTTCACTTCAGTTCATTTAGTCTCTCAGTCATCTCTGACTCTTTGCAACCACATGGACTCCAGCATGTTAGGCCTCCCTGCCCATCACCAACTACTGGAGCTTACTCAGACTCATGCCCATTGTGTCAGGAATGCCATCCAACCATCTCATTCTCTGTCATCCCCTTCTCCTCCTGCCTTCAATCTTTCCCAGCATCAGGGTCTTTTCAAATGAGTTAGCTCTTCATATCAGGTGGTCAAAGTGTTGGAGTTTCAGCTTCAGCATCAGTCCTTCCAATTAATAGTTAGGACTGATTTCCTAAGGCAAATAGATGGAGAGAAAATGGAAACAGTGACAGACCTTATTTTGGGGGGCTCTAAAATCACTGCAGATGGTGACTGCAGCAATGAAAAGAATATTGCTCCTTTGAAGAAAAACTATGGCCAATCTACATAGTATTTTGAAAAGTGGTGACCTTATTTTATTGACAAAGGTCCTTCTAGTTAAAGCTATAGTTTTTCCAGTAGTCATGTATGGATGTGAGATTCAGAGCATAAAGAAAGCTGAATGCCAAAGAAGTGATGCTTTTGAACTCTGGTGTTGGAGAAGACTCTTGAGCCCCTTGGACAGCAAGGAGATCCAATCAGTCAATCTTTAAGGAAATCAGTCCTGAATATTCATTTGAAGGACTGATGCTGAAGCTGAAACTCCAATACTTTGGCCACCTGGTGCCAAGAACTGATTCATTGGAAAAGACCCTGATGCTGGGAAAGACTGAAGGCAGGAGGAGAAGGGGACAACAGAGGTTGAGATGGTTGAATGGCATCACTGACTTGATGGACATGTGATAGAGGAAGCTCTTGGAGTTGGTGATGGACAGGGAAGCCTGGCGTGCTGCATTCCATGGGGTTGCAAAGAGTCAGACACAACTTAGCGACTGAACTGATTGTAACAGTATTAAATTGTCAAATGTAAACTAAGAGTCACTATCAGGCCCCTGCTATATAACGAGGAATATACCAGTGAGAAAACATAGTAAGAAAAAACAAATTAAACCAAAATGTATGATCTTGTGAAGATTAATGTTGGAATGACTGCAACAACCCCAATTGCTTGTTACCTATATACCCAGTATTTATGTTCCCTGAGACTATGCACATGAAGTTTCACTGTGTTTATTGGCCTAGCACTGCCCGCCTTTCCAATTGGATGACTCTTACTTATTCTCATGGCTCAGCTCATATGACCTTTAGGGGACTCCTATTTTTATAGCTCACCTCCCCTTCTCCTAATTGGAGAAACCATAATCTCTTTCTGCCCCTGGGGTCCCCTACCCCGTACTGTGAGCAGTGTGAAGGCAGAGATCTTGCTTACTCACCTTTCTATCTTGAATATCAAACTCAGTACCAGGCACACAATTGATACCTATATAGTGGCCCCAGAAGGAGAGACAGTGAATAAATGCATAGAAGGTATTTCTCTGGCATGAACTCTCAGGGTGAGATGCCATCCCCGTCTTCCCAGATCAGAGAGGAGCTTGCGACTGTTGAGGGAAACTCAAAGCACACATCACACTTCTACAGTAGACATCAGTCTTTCTGTTCCAGGCTTTCTTTTTTCACATTCACTTTGAAGCTTTGGGTTTTTGTTTTCCCAATTTGAATGGAAAGAGAAGGAGAGCATATGTTGGTTCCAGTTGCCTTAATGGAATTGTATCCAGAGGCAAGATAGGCAACGTTAGACAAGCACATCTTTTCTCTCATCTTTCAAGTGTATAGTTAAGTGATTTCACCTTTTTGTGTTAGAAATTTTAGAAGGGCAGACACGTTTTACCTTGCAGTGATTGGGATCAAGGTGAAGAGGGATTCAAAATCAATCAATTATAACATATAAGCATGAGCATGTTAGAAATGGCATTCATTTTCTATTTCTTTGCTTCATGACCCTAGGCATAGTCAGACATTCAATATATTGTATTGTTGGTCTTTTTGAATAGAAGTGAATTAAATGAATCACATGTTCTTCCCCCCACCTTATAGAAACTGCCTCAGAAATATATATTTGAGAGTGTATGTGTGAGTGTGTGTGTGAATCAAGGGAAAGCGAGTGAAAGCAAGGGAGGGTGAAAGAGAGTTTTCTTACTTTGTTCTAATAGAGAAAACTGGCTACCAAAAAAAGGTCAAATGGGTGGTCAGAACCTTTAGAAGCTCTGTAGACTTGAATGCCCCCCATAGTGTCCTGTCCTTAGGGATGACTGATGAGCCCAAAGATGAAAAAATAAAAATAGAACTTTTGAAATTTATAAAAAGACATAACTTTTGTTCATTGAAATAGTAAGCTGCAACCAGATTTGCCATAGCTATCAAGGGCCCTGTGTCAAATAGAGACTTGAAGTCCAGATTCCCCTCAGACTCTCACTTCACCTGCTGTACTGTTTGGAGTCTGTACTATGTTTAATGTCTATTGGAAATACATATAGCAGTGTATGTGCCTTGGTACATAAATCATTTTTTTTTCTTTTACAAGACTTATAAACTATGGATCCTGCATTCATGAGATAATACTCTCCATCTCTAATCTCACAAACACATCCCCCCAGAAAGATTGTACAAATGTAGAGGAGGAAAGAAGCAAAGGATATGGGTATGTCACAGATGAGATGAGAATGTTACCAGTGCTGTTTCTGGGGTCTTAAATATCACTAACATCACCACTCTAGCCACAGTCTTAGTTGTAGACATTGGACAATGTCAGAGGAAGCAACCAAACCCAATGGAAAGCAGTTTTAATAATGGAGCAAAGTAATGTTGAGAGGCTCAGGGATGAATGATGCCACTTCAATGTTCAGAGTAGGAGATATTGAGCAGAAGGACCTAGTATAGCATTTTATTTAACTGTTAGGAAGAAATAGAAGAAAACCACTTTGAGTATTTATATTCTGTAAGTTAAGCTACACAAATGTCATATCAGTTCAGTTCAATTCAGTCGCTCAGTTGTATCCTACTATTTGCGACCCCATGAATTGCAACATTCCAGGTCTCCCTGTCCATCACCAACTCCTGGAGTTCACTCAAATTCAGGTCCATTGAGTCGATGATGCCATCCAGCCATCTCATCCTCTGTCGTCCCCTTCTCCTCCTGCCCCCAATCTCTCCCAGCATCAGGGTCTTTTCCAATGAGTCAACTCTTCACATCAGGTGGCCAAAGTACTGGAGTTTCAGCCTCAGCATCAGTCCTTCCAATGAACACCCAGAACTGGTCTCTTTTAGGATGGACTGATTGGATCTCCTTGCAGCCCAAGGGACTCTCAAGAGTCTTCTCTAACACCACAGTTCAAAAGCATCAATTCTTCGTCACTCAGCTTTCTTCACAGTCCAACTCTCACATCCATACATGACCACTGGAAAAACCATAGCCTTGACTAGATGGAACTTTCTTGGCAAAGTAATGTCTCTGCTTTTGAATATGCTATCTAGGTTGGTCATAACTTTATTTCCAAGGAGTAAGCATCTTTTAATTTCATGGCTGCAGTCACTGTCTGCAGTCATTTTGGAGCCCCCAAAAATAAAGTCTGACACTGTTTCCACTGTTTCCCCATCTATTTGCCATGAAGTGATGGGACCAGATGCCATGATCTTCGTTTTCTGAAATTTGAGCTTTAAGCCAACTTTTTCACTCTCCTCTTTCACTTTCATCAAGAGGCTTTTTAGTTCTTCTTCACCTTCTGCCATAAGGGTGGTGTCATCTGCATATCTGAGGTTATTGATATTTTTCCCAACTAGTGTCATATAAGTGTACCCTATTTATTTAAATGCTTTGGCACTTTTTAACTTTTTTGTTTATTAAATATTGAACATATATTTTTATTTTTTTGCTATTGTTGTTGATAGCTCAGTTGAAAATATGGTTGTAACATATGTAGCCGACTCTAATTAGCTATTTAATTTTGGTAAACTCTGAGGTTCTACCTTTCTAAGCCTCAGTTGTACTAAAGATTGAATGAGGTTTTTTTTTTTAAACGCTCAGTTGAATGATAGACATATAATAAGTGCTTTATAAAGAGTTAATTATAAAAAATAAAACTATCTGATAAATCTTTAAACAAAAGGATATTAGAGCACTATCATCACTATTATAATAATCTATATAAACCTTGTCACAACCTCCTACAAATTCCAGTACTTGAAGCAGAATCAGGCTGTTTAGAAATTCATCATATGCTATTTATTTTTTGATGTACAAAAATGTCAAAAATAATATCAATAATATATCAGTATCTGTTCCTCTATATGATGCTTCCTTTCTATGGCTACTCCAAGGACTATGTTGTAAACAAAAAGAAAGCTGTTTCAAAGAGGTTAAATGTTATAAAATTTGGATAGAAAAGAAATTACTAAGATAGTATACTTTTTAGTGGATCTGATACAAAGTCATCGTTTTTGTGATCTTTTTCAAGAGGAAAACTAATTATTTAACTGATCCTTTGTATTTAAGCCTTATATGTGGATACCAATGTGCTCTTAATTGGCTTCCTAGATGGCTAGGTGGTAAAGAATCTGCCTACCAAGAAGGAAATGCGCGTTTGATCCCTGGGTCTTGAAGATCCCCTGGATAAGGAAATGGCAGCCCATTCCAGTATTCTTACCTGGAAAATTCCATGGACAGAGGAACCTGGTGGCTACAGTCCATTGTTATTGTGCTCAATTTTGTCTGGCTCTTTGCAACCCCATGCACTGCCCCATGCCAGGCTTCCCTGTCCTTCACTAATTTCCTGGAGTTTGCTACAGTCCGTAGGGTCACAAAGAGTTGGACATGACTTAGCGAATAAACAACTAAAAATGTGTTCTTAAATATATGAGATTCTTTCAGATCACTGACCCCCAAATCAGTCTCTCTTGGATTCCTTTTGATTTCACATTCTCTAGGGGCTTCCCTGGTGGCACAGAGGTTAAAATGTCTGCCTGCAATGTGGGAGACCTGGGTTCGATCCCTGGGTTGGGAAGATCCCCTGGAGAAGGAAATGGCAACCCACTCCAGTATTCTTGCCTGGAGAATCCCATGGATGGAGGAGCCTGGTGGGCTACAGTCCACGGGGTCGCAAAGAGTTGGACACGACTGAGCGACTTCACTATAAACTAGTGTATCTATTTTAGTAACTGTTCTTTCATCATAGTTGAGATTGTATGGGGAGATGTTTTCCAATTCCAGATGTTGGACTGTGTTTTATAGCATAATTTCATGGTTTCCATTACTACTACAGTTTGAAAATACGGTCTAGATTCTTTACTTTTAACAATTTTCACCTATACATTATTAATTGAAGGAATTATGATATCAGTACCTCGTGGATGATAACCCTACATGCTTTTAGCCTCGTGGCATTGTCAGCATGATGAGTACGATAAAACCTCTTGCCAGTCCCATGAGACAGCTTTTGAAAGCTGTCAGGCTAAATGCAGGAAATTATTTTGTTTGCTGTATGAGACTCCCACAAACGCTGACTGTGTATTGGCAGCATAGTGTGTGCTGGCATTGGCCTTCCCTCCTGGGTACAATGTTTTGAGCATTGCTGCCATTTAAATTCTTGAAATAGAATGGATCAGTTCCAAGTAGCATGATTACAGACAGTACAAGTTTATTATAGAGACTAGGGTTTGCCCTCAGTCCTCAAAGAACTTACCTAAGTCTTAAGCAATCTTTATTTGCACCTGAGAGAATGATGTCTGTAGTATCCATTTATGCTGATAGTACTGTAATAGCAAGAGGCAGAAGTCAACAGCATGTATTCGAAAGGCATGATTTAAACTTCCCAAATGAAGCTTAACATGATATTGCTAACAAAATGAGACAAAACCAGAAAAATTTTTTCTTAACACGTTCATGTTTAAGCAATATGATATTAAGAATTTTGCATGCATTTGATATATCTCTATTGTATGAAAGTGATCATGTGTCTTGCTCACATTTTAAAAAGGTTGTATTGAGATGCTTTATTCTGGCACAAGATGGCACTTTAACTTCAGAGATCCAGCATGATCTCTATGAGCTCTCTCACTGCAAATGGAAAACATGCTGTAGCTCATCCTCTGAAGCAGAAATCAGAGCTAGAAACAGGCAAAGAAAAGCAGAGAGTAGTTTTCCAATGGAGGAGTTGTTTGTAATATGATGCAACTGAGTGTGTGTTGCAGGAAATGCATTCAGGGCAGGGCAGCTGGTGCAAGGATATTTTGTTTAATGAGTCTGAAAAATGAAAGGTAAGTTAATGTTATCTTATGTATGAAAGAAGAGCACTCCCAGAATTTTTTTTCTCATCAATACAATCTTCTTGAAAATGTCTAATATGTTTTATTGAGAATCCAAAAATCTGATTTTTATGTTTGTATTTTAGTATCCAATCAGTTATTTGTAGTCTTACTGTGGCCACTACTGCTATTGCTACTCTAGGGTGTGTGTATGCCTGTGTATGTGCGTGTTTTCTTTTTACAAGGAGAGACAATTCTGACTCCTAGTTGACTCCTCTGGGAGTTGACTGTTCTTATTTACATGCATGTAAAGTTTCTGTATCAATGCACCCTATTACTAGATATCTTCATTGTCTAATACTGGTTAGGCATCCTCTTGAGAAGCAGCTAAATTGAAGATGCAGAAGCCTGTCAGAGTCACTCTTGCCCTTCTCCCTTTCATAGTTGGCAGAAAGCATTGCAGGCTCAAGGTATTCCTTGTTCTTCATTTCACAGAATGATTTCAGATGTGATACGTAAAACTGGGGGGGGGGGGGGAATTTATACAATNCAATAGTCTCCATTACAAATTATCTAGCATTTAAAAAGGAAACGGTAAGATAAAAAAGTTAAAAATCCCTAGAATAATTTGGATTTTAATAAAATCTGTTCAGATTTTTGTTTCATTGTTTTTAAGAAATAAAAAAAACAGAAGTGCATTAATATCACAGATTAGAATTATTGAAAGTCATATAACACCCCCACAAATTAGCACCATCTTCTATTTGTGTAATATATAAAAGTTTACTGATCATTTTCCTATGTATTTTTTTAGCTTCACATTTTTAAATTATTAATCACAAATTTCAACAACTGAATTCACTCTTGCAAATTCAAGCAGTTTTTTTGAATGGTTTTATGTCACGTTGTTTGATAACTCACAGACCCTGCAATAGCTGAGGGAACCAGGCTGGGATGTTACCCTCAGGACAAAGTCCTCAGAAGCAGTGCCCACCACACCACAGGGCTGTCAACAGCTGCTTATATACAGGGGGGCTACTCTGGAAGAAGCAGATACTTTTGGACACAGCTTTCATAGAGGATGTTTTATCCACACAGCTATTACCTCTTCTTGCTTCATCCTGCATCCACATTTCAAAAAGTCAGCTGGTACTGGTAAAACTCAGATTATATGACTGCGACCTAGTCACAACGGAATCTGGGAAATATAGTGGGTTCTTTGTCCTCTGGAAAACTGGGTACACAGTATGAGAGCTGCACACATTGTAGCAAGATGGTTCAATGGATTTGGGACAGGTGTAAACTCTAGGTGGTTAGACAAGGCTTTTATTATACTGTTGCTTCAGAAGGAAGTAATTGGAACTCAAATTTTGAGGGTCAGTTCTCATAAAGAATACCAGATTAGTCCTGTAATTGTTAACATATTCAAAATGATAATATTTTAATATTTAAATTATCTGTATTGTTAAGATCTGTGGGGGAACTTCACCATTACTGAGCTTATTTCTATGTATTAGAAATACTCATTTTAAAATGGGAAAACTGTTTCATTTTAGTAGAGATGTGCTCATTATGTATCCCTAAGGCTAGAAAAATTTCTGGCATGGAGGCAAAATCAGTTGGCTCTAGCACCAGCAAAAAAATAATAAAAAAATCAAACTTCTTGCCAAGATATTGGCCCTGGTGTTTCAGGAGGAAGTTTTATTTTGGGAAAATAATTATTTGATATTAGATCTTGTATAGAGAAAAATACAATAGCCTAGAGTATGGCACAATTAAAATTCAAATGTTCTCCTGTGCTACTTATGAATTTTGGTTATTGTATACAAATCTTAAATTGTTGCAAACTTCTTTCATGATTTCTTCTGTACTCCTGCACAGGAATGCTTACTCTTGTTTTTCCCTCCCTGCCTGGTCTGTGTCTGTGACATCAATGTATTTCTATTGCATTGTTTTATAGTCTCCCAGTGATGGCTTCTATTGGCTAGTATGAAGAGCAGCCTGGGAGTTACTCCTTGAATATGGTCAGTCATTGTACCTTCAGTAAGCTATATACTTCTATGGGGTATATGTCAGTATTTTTGCAGACACCTCTACCTCCGTTTTTTCCTTGCATGAAGGCTAAGTCATTTCAGTCATGTCTGAAGAACCTTATGGACCTTGGCCCACCAGGCTCCTTTGTCCATGGGATTCTCCAGGCAAGAATACTGGATTGGGTTGCTGTTCCCTCTTCTAGGGGTTCTTCCCAATCCAGGGATCGAACTTGCTTCTCTTATGTCTCCTGCTTTAGCAGGCTAGTTCTTTTTTTTTTTTTTTTTTNGACAATCACCAATCCACTTTCTGCTTCTATAAATTAGATTATTTATTGATTATCCATTTTAAATATAGCAGTGTGTACATGTTACACTGCTTCCTAACTATTCCTTCCCCAAACCTTTCTCCCTTTGGATAATCATAAATTCATTCTCTGAGACTATGAATCTATTTCTACTGTGTTAACCACCTGGCAGTCAAGTGACTCGACTGTACTTAGAGAACACATTTTCCTTATCCATCAAGTAGTATTTCTTCCACTTTTTGGCTATTGTCATGAGCTGTTATTTTTGTTCAGTCAGTAAGTCATGTCCGACTCTTAGCGACTCCGTGGACTGCAACATACCAACTTCTCTCTCCTACACTCTCTCCCACAGTTTACTCAAATTTATGTCCACTGAGTTGATGATACTATCTAACTATCTCATCCTCTGCCGTGCTCTTCTCCTTTTGCCTTCAATCTTTCTCAGCATCAGAATCTTTTCCAATGAGGAGACTCTCCACATTAGGTGGCCAATGTAATTGAGCTTCAGCTTCAGCATCAGTCCTTCCAATGAATATTCAGGTTGACTTTCTTTAGGGTTGATTGGTTTAATCTCCTTGCAGTCCAGGGGACTCTCAAGAGTAGTTCTTTAACACTAGCACCACCAGGGGAGCCCAGTATTTGTACCTTAAATACTGAATTGTTATGATTGGCAGGAACCCAGTGCAACAAATTTATGCCAACAGGAAGTGTTCTGATTCATGAATGTGGGGAGAATGTGAGAGTAGTTCTCAGGAGATGAAAGAGCCTCAAGGATTTGAACATGGGTCTCAGGGCTACCCTAAATCTTCTTTCTTGTCTCCTCTTGAGTTGGTTTTGTGTCCCAGATTCATATCACCCAATTAAGTGGTCCTAGAAGAAAAAGAGTGTCTAATTCCTGAAAGGCAGATTACTACCCTCAGAGCACAATGTCATCAAACACACTTGGGTTGCTTGGCAGTGGACCAACAATTGAAAACAGTCTCGGGTATTAGGATTTTCTGAGTCTGTATCAAATGACCACTCCTTTAAAACATCCCTGGGAAAACAAATCTTGTGACTGACGATCCTACTAGGACAACAAAAATTGGAGGAAGTCTTCCTGAAATATAGGACTATTGTTCAGAATACAAATAGGATGAGTACACTATCGAGTTACCCAGTAGTCTGCTCTGTACCTTTTTATTCTGTAGAGTCTGGCAAGACTCCTCATACAATGAGTACATGCTTCACAGTTTCTAGTGAATTCCAGCTTTCACCAGTCTGGGACAACAAACAATATAATAAAAAATAATGCACATTTCAATAGCTTCAAGCCTTTGCCTGTCAGCTCAGAAAGTATTTTTCCCCTCATTGTTTCTTCAGAAAAAGTTTATAAAGGTCAGAGAGAAGCCATGTGGTTTATAGTAATGAATACTAGGTAGATCGAAAGAAATATCAGAAGTCTTAAGAATTGCTTCTATTTCTGCTGCATTTCTCTAATGACTGTTTCCATGAATTTAAAGGCAGTTTAGACATAAGCATTTTAAATTTATTTTTTATTTTTAATTGGAAGGAAATTGCTTTACAATGTTGTGTTGGGAGGCTCAAGAGAAAGGGTGATATGTGTATAATTATGGCTGAATTATGTTGTTATAGAGAAAAACTCGTCATTCAGATGCTTACGTCTTTCCTTTTCTCCTTTGCTTTTCACTTCTCTTCTTTTCACAGCTATTTGTAAGGCCTCCTCGGACAGCCATTTTGCTTTTTTTGCATTTCTTTTCCATGGGGATGGTCTTGATCCCTGTCTCCTGTACAATGTCACAAACCTCCATCCATAGTTCATCAGGCAATCTCTATCAGATCTAGCCCCTTAATCTATTTCTCACTTCCACTGTATAATCATAAGGGATTTGATTTAGGTCATACCCAAATGATCTAGCGGTTTTCCTACTTTCTTCAATTTAAGTCTGAATTTGGCAATAAGGAATTCATGATCTGAGCCACAGTCCGCTCCTGGTCTTGTTTTTGCTGACTGTATAGAGCTTTTCCATCTTTGGCTGCAAAGAATATAATCAATCTGATTTTGGTGTTGACCATCTGGTGATATCCGTGTGTAGAGTCTTCTCTTGTGTTGTTGGAAGAGGGTGTTTGCTATGACTAGTGCGTTCGCTTGGCAAAACTCTTTGCCCTGCTTCATTCCATACTCCAAGGCCAAATTTGCCTGTTGCTCCAGGTGTTTCTTGACTTCCTACTTTTGAATTCCAGTCCTCTATAATGAAAAGGACATCTTTTTTGAGAATTAGTTCTAAAGGGTCTTGTCGGTCTTCACAGAATCGTTCAACTTCAGCTTCTTCAGCATTACTCACTGGGGCATAGGCTTGCATTACCGTGATATTTAATGGTTTGCCTTGGAGACGAACAGATATCATTCTATCATTTTTGAGATTGCATCAAAGTACTGCATTTCAGACTCTTTTGTTGACTATGATGGCTCCTCCACTACTTCTAAGGTATTCCTGCCCATAGTAGTAGATATAATGGTCATCTGAGTTAAATTCACCCATGCCAGTCCATTTTAGTTCGCTGATTCCTAGAATGTCGACGTTCACTCTTGCCATCTCCTGTTTGACCACTTCATATTTGCCTTGATTCATGGACCTGACATTCCAAATTCCTATGCAATATTGCTCTTTACAGCATCGGACCTTGCTTCTATCACCAGTCACATCCACAACTGGGTATTGTTTTTGCTTTGGTTCCATCATTTCATTCTTTCTGGAGTTATTTCTCCACTGATCACCAGTAGCATATTGGGTACCTGCTGACCTGGGGAGTTCCTCTTTCAGCATCCTATCATTTTTCCTGTTCATACTGTTCATGGGGTTCTCAAGGCAATAATACTGAAATGATTTGCCATTCCCTTCTCCAATGGACCAAATTCTGTCACATTCTGTCTCTCCACCATGACCCATCTGTCTTGGATTGCCCACATGGCATGACTTAGTTTCATTGAGTTATACAAGGCTGTGGTGCTCTGCAAATCACTGCAGATGGTGATTGCAGCCATGAAATTAAAAGACGCTTACTCCTTGGAAGGGAAGTTATGAGCAGCCTAGATAGCATATTCAAAAGCAGAGACATTACTTTGCCAACAAAGGTCTGTCTAGTCAAGGCTATGTTTTTTCCAGTAGTCATGTATGGATGTGAGAGTTGGACTGTGAAGAAAGCTGAGCGCCAAAGAATTGATGCTTTTGAACTGTGGTGTTGGAGAAGACTCTTGAGAGTCCCTTGGACTGCAAGGAGATCCAATGAGTCTATCCTAAAGGAGATTAGTCCTGGGTGTTCATTGGAAGGACTGATGCTGAAGCTGAAATTCCAATACTTTGGCCACCTAAAGCTAAGAGTTGACTCATTGGAAAAGACCCTGATGGGAGGGATTGGGGGCAGGAGGACAAGGGGATGACAGAGGATGAGATGGTTGGATGGCATCATTGACTAAATGGACATGGGTTTGGGTGAACCCTGGGAGTTGGTGACAGACAGGGAGGCCTGGCATGCTGCGATTCATGGGTTCACAAAGAGTCAAACATGGCTGAGTGACTGAACTGAACTGAACTGAACTGAGAGATAAACATTTTATATTTTCCTTTCTCACAAACACAAGATTATATCATGTCTCTATGCTCCTGGGGCTCCCCTGCTGGGTCAGATGGTAAAGAATCTGCCTTTAATGCAAGAGACCCAAGTTCAGTCCCTGGGTTGGGAAGATCTCCTGGAGAAGGGAATGGCAATCTACTTCAGTACTCTTGCCTGGGGAATTCCGTGGACATAGGAGCCTGGCAGGCTATAGTTTGTGGGGTTGCAAAGAGTAAGATACCACTGAGCAACTAATGCTTCTACTTTTTTTTTCTTTCACTTTATCTATACTCCTGGTGTATGTGTGTGTGTGCACGTAGTCAGTCAGTAATGTCTGACTCTTGCAAGGCCTTATACTCCTATAGTATCACTTTAATTATTACATTGAGGAAGATGGAGAGAACTTATAGTCCTTTGTATTTATTATGATGTTTAGTGCCTCCCCCTTCTCACCTATATAACTGATGAAAATAAGCATTAAGTAAAACAAAGACCCCAAAATGAAGTTGAAAAATAAATCATCATATCATTCTCCTTTGTAGGTAATAGTGTGAAAAGAGGTTTCTCATGAATGCATTTTACTAGATATGGTGTTCTATAATGCAGTGACAGTGGAAGAAATTCTTCATGAACACTCTCTAAAACCTAGGTCTTATAGAGTTACCATAAAACTTCATTTAAGAATATCCTAAAGAGCAGAGTCTGAATGACTCTCTATGTTGAATGGGAAGACCCCATCAATTCAACATGACTAAGCATCTGGATTGTTTCAGTGTTACTATTTGACCTGAAGATTATAGGCAGTCTCAGATTATTTAAGGGGTAAAGTCTTTGAATTTCATCTTTGGAATTTTTATAGAGGAGTGGGCAGGAGAGTCTAAAAATGACCTTCTTATACCCATTTGGGCTTCCCTTGTGGCTCAGCTGATAAAGAATCTACCTGCTGTGCAGGAGACCTGGGTTCGACCCCTGGGTTGGGACTATCCCCTGAAGAAGGGAACAGCTTCCCACTCCAGTATTCTGGTCTGGAGAAATCCATGGACTGTATAGTCTATGGGGGTCACAAAGAGTCAGACACAACTGAGCAACTTTCACTTCAAACACATTTACTAGACAAAATCTTAACAGCTCATCTTCACTCTACACAGCCATTTAGACACCTGTCCCAGTCTCAAGATATTCCAAAACATTGGTGTTCAGTGGTTGGTTAACAGTTGACAAATATCTGCTTGGATCATGATTGAATCTAAAATATCTAATCACTTCTGTTCATAAGAGGAACATACATAATTCAATATTAATGAGATTCAGCGTTAAGTACTGGGTTGGTCAAAAAGTTCATTTAAGTTTATCCATAAAATCTTATGGAAAAGCCTGTATGAAGTTTTTTGCCAGACCAGTATAATCTGTGATTATTTTATTCCTTGTTAACATGCTATATAATCTTATAGTAACATTTACAAATTCTTGTACTCTTTACCTGTGTGTTTATCTGTCACTATAATATACATCCTAAAACAATTTTTTAAAGATAGTATGTGTATTTTTTAGACCAATATTTAAAGTTTGTATGAAAAATTCAAAGATTATATGAAACAATTTTTGTTTTTCTGTCACTAAGTCATGTCTGACTCTTTGTGACCCCATGGACTGCAGCATTCCAGGCCTCCCTGTCCTTCACCAAACTTAAGAGCAAGCTACTGCACCTTGTTCACCATTAAATTCTTATCACTTAGGATACTATCTAGACCATAGATGAGTAGGGTTTTAGTAAATGTTTACTGAATGAACAAATTACTTATTTTTATCATGAATAAGATCATGGGCATACTCAAATTCAGAGGTAGTGACTTGTGTCTCTGTAGTCTTTGGCAGAATGCCACCGATGTAATCTCTTAAGTAGGTTGACTTAAATGACTTTATATGACTCTCAAATGAGTTGTAATAATCTTTGTGTGTGTGCTAAGTCACTTCAGTCATATCTAGCTCTTTGTGACCCCATCAAATGTAGCCCACCAGGCCCCTCTGTCCATGGGATTCTCCAGGCAAAAATATTGGAGTAGGTTGCCATTTCCAACTCCAGGGGATCTTCCCAACTCAGGGATCAAAGCCATGTCTTTTAGGTCTCCTTAATTGACAGTCAGGTTCTTTACCACTAGCACCACATGGAAAGCCCTTGTAATAATTGTTAGGGAGTCTCAAAAACATTCTAGTTTTCCTTTTTCCAGATGCATAGTAGAATTCATTTTTCTGGCCCCTTAGAATATTCATAAGAACATGAGACTTGTTTTGCAATAAAAGATAAATATCAGTGATATGTGTTATTTCCAAATGGTGGCATTAATAGTGCAAGCTTAATTTACCACACTGTTTTCCAAGTTAAAATGAACTTTATTATAGAAGCAATAAAAATAAGATAAATCACTAAAGAATATTGATAGACATAAGAGATTCAATTATGAGTCAGACTTAGAGAAATAGACTTTTCAGACACAGTATTTATTAAACTCAAAATCACAGTTTGAAGTTGCTAATAGACTTTATTATTTTTGTCTTCAGGCATGGAAGTGAAAGGCGTTCAGTCATGTCTGACTCTTTGTGACCCCATGGGTATAGCCCATGGAATTCTCTGGGCCAGAATACTGGAGTGGGTAGCCTTTCCTTTCTCCAGGGGTTTAACCCAACCCAGAGATTGAACCCAGGTCTCCCACATTGTGGGCAGATTCGTTAGCAGCTGAGCCACAAGGAAAGTCCGAGAATACTGGAGTGTGTAGCCTATCCCTTCTCCAGAGAACTTCCCAACCCAGGAATCAAACCGGGGTCTCCTGCATTGCAGTCAGTTTCTTTATCAACTAAGTTATCAGTTCAGACATGCTGCTGCTGCTGCTGCTGCTGCTAAGTCACTTCAGTCGTGTCCGACTCTGTGTGACCCCATAGATGACAGCCCACCAGGCTCCCCCGTCCCTGGGATTCTCCAGGCAAGAACACTGGAGTGGGTTGCCATTTCCTTCTCCAAGGCATGAAAGTGAAAAGTGAAAGTGAAGTCGCTCATTCGTGTCTGACTCTTAGTGACCCCATGGACTGCAGCCTACCAGGCTCCTCCGGCCATGGGATTTTCCAGGCAAGAGTACTGGAGTGGGGTGCCATTGGCTTCTCCGCAGTTCAGACATGAGGACTTACTTTTTCTAAGGTCGCAGCAGCTTCTTTTTCAAACTGTTAAATGTTGTGTTTACCATTTTAGAGTAACCTAAATTGTTGTCAGATTATAGATGACTATTTCATTATTTATAACATTTACATTAGCCATCATTTATAAAAGCTTGGTCTCTTGCTATATAATTCCTTAAATGTATAGCTTGCTTTGCAGATTTTTTTTTTTTGTCTTTTGTTGTGTTTCTGCTTCTTTTCATCAAAAGGGAACAGGAAAAACTTTTCTTAATCAGGATTCTTCTTCAATTCTATGATCTTCAACCTTCAATAAGAAAAGAATTATCTGTACAAGTTTAAGCATAGGTAATTTCTGTTAATATATCTTTTCATTAAGCTCTCTCCTAGGGACGCTTTACTCTTTACAAATAAGTAATGTGTTATCATATAATGAAAAGAAGTGAAAGTCACTCAGTCGTGTCCGACTCTTTGTGACCCATGGACTGTAGCCTACCAGGCTCCTCTGTTCATAGAGTTCTCCAGGCAAGAGACCACTGGAGTGGGTTGCCATTTCCTTCTCCAGGGGCTCTTCCCAACCTAGAGATTGAACCGAGGTCACCTGCATTGTAGGCAGACTCTTTACCAACTGAGCCACCAGGGAAGCCCACTATCATATAATGTATTCTTTAAAAAAGAAGCCCTGGTGATGTTCAATCCACTTATTTTTAAATCCCATGATAGTATACTTAAGGAAAGATCGTCATAAAACCTATAAACTCACTCACCTTCATGTGGATCTGTAGAAAATCTCTGATATCAGGATTTTTAAAAACAACTTCTTGCTCATATATAGTTATAACATTTGTTCTTCCCATGTTAATTTTATGTCCCTGATTAGACAAATCTAGAAGAGACTACTTTCTATATAATTTATATAAACTATATAATCTATTTTCATCAACTATATATGTGTGTATTTATCTGTGTGCATGAATGAGTGGAAAAAAAACATATAAAAATTTGTTTCTCTCTGGCATATAAGAATTTAGCTTATTTACTTTGCCAAGTCTCCTTGATAATAAACCTCTGTTCCAATTCTGCCATAAACTTTAGTTTCTGTCTCCCTAACAAGTCATACAGCCTAAAAATTAGGACATAGTTTTAGCTGTTAATTTTTAAAATGTTAATATGAGTCTTCAGATGATAATAGAGCTCTTAGAACAGAATTATAAAAGGCTTTGGAGAATGATTAAGGACTGATCACCTTTAACATGTTTTGTTGGTTGGTCCCCAAGTTTATTTCCAGGTTTCATGATACATACAGAGGCCTCATAAGACACAGTGGGCAATCATACTCATGGCTAAACCTTATTACAGTGAAAAGACACAATGGAAAAAAGACAGCAAGAGAAAAAGGTACATAGGGCAAAGTTATTGAGAAACCAGAAAGAAACTGTCAGAAGTCTTTTCCCACTGGAGTCACACAGGATGCGCTTACCTCCATGAACAGGCTTTGACAACACATAAGAAGTGTTTTTGTTTGTTTTATTTGGCTGTGTTGGATTTGTTGCAGCCTGCAAGATCATGGAGGCACACAGTCTTCTCTAGTTGTGGCATGCAGGCTTAGTTGCCTCCTGTCATGTGGGATCTTAGTTCCTGTACCAGGGATCAAACTGCATTACCTGCATTGGAAGACAGATTCTTAATCACTGGACCACCGGGGAAGTCTCATGTGAAGTGTTTTCTACCAGAGAAGCTCATTAGAGAATGAGTTCTGGAAGTTTTATTGGGTAGAGTAGACCCAAAAATAAAATTTCGGTCTATCACCTACCAAAATTTCAGACTCTCAGAAGGAAATTAAGTGCCAGTATGAATCACAGTTTATAGAGTTTACACACAGTGAGACCCCCATCATTTACAGAAAGTTCAGTTCAGTGTGGGTTATTGTTTACCAGTTAAGTTCTCAGACACAAGCCAAGGGCCAACCCTTGAAGCAGGCCTTTTGACAATAGCAGTCTCAGGCCTGTGGTGACAACTGTTTTCCATACACACATTGTGTCCCTTTCCCTGCTGTCGCTCTCTTGATTTGTTTCCTGCTATGTTTGAATGTTGGAGAAGACTCTTGAGAGTCCCTTGGACTGCAAGGAGATCCAACCAGTCCATTCTGAAGGAGATCAGCCGTGGGATTTCTTTGGAAGGAATGATGCTGAAGCTGAAACTCCAGTACTTTGGCCACCTCATGCAAAGAGTTGACTCATTGGAAAGGACTTTGATGCTGTGAGGGATTGAGGGCAGGAGGAGAAGGGGATGACAGAGGATGTGATGGCTGGATGGCATCACTGACTCGATGGACGTGAATCTGAGTGAACTCTGGGAGTTGGTGATGGATAGGGAGGCCTGGCGTGCTGTGATTCATGGGGTCGCAGAGTCGGACATGACTGAGAGACTGAACTGAACTGATGTTTGAATCTATGAGTTGTCCTAAATTATTTTTCTAATTTGCCACGTTCAATTATTTTTTGTTCTTAAAAGATACCTTCTGGGTATAGAGTTTCTTTCCTTTCCTTTTTTTTTTTTTTTGCTTTTTCTTTGGGCAGAGGCATGGGGCTTTTTTTAGTTTTAATTGTTTTTTAAATATTTATTTTTTTGGCTTCACTGGGTCTTAGTTGCAACATGGGATCTTTATGCAGCATCTTTAGTTGTGGCATGTGGTATCTAGTTCCCTGACTGGGGATCACACCTAGGCTCCCTGCATTGAGAGTGCAGATCACCAGAGGAGTCCCCAGAATTTCTTTTTTTGGGTAATAAAAATGTTCTGAAATTATTGGTGCTAGCTGCACAACTTTATACATATACTAAAACTCATTGAATGGTACATCTTATAAAGGTGAATTTTATGTTGGTTGACTTGCATCTTAAGCAATTTTTTGAAGACAACTTTACCTTCAGATCTATTTTAAAAGTTTTTTTGTTTGGTTGGTTGTTTGTTATAGCAATGCTTTTTTAAAACACCATTAGACTTTAGTTTTCCTAGTTCCAGACTAAATGTTTTTCAGTCCAAGACATTTCAGAGTGAAACATGGCCATGAAACCTTGAAAGTAGGGGTATCTTCTGTTTGGCATGTACTTTATGCTTCACAAAGAAGTGTATATACATTATTTGATTTCATCCCCCTCAACCACTCTCTGTTCATTATGCAGTTGGAGAATCACAATATGATAACCCTTTAGTACCGTAACAGTTTATTCAAAGGGCATGACTAGAATTTGTCACTTACAGAGGTCTTCAGAGTCTGATGTCAGGACAGGTGTGCAACTCTGTACAGATTTGTGTGAGTTGCTTTGAAAAAATAGTTCAACATTCTCCCAGGTGGGTACAAGGACCAGATTGTCCAGGCTGGTGAAAATGACACTATGCTCTGTTTTTGTTTTGGTTATTAGTTACTGTAATGATGAATCACCACACACCCCCCCCACCAAATCAATGACTTAAAATAACCAGATGTTATTTTAGCTTGTATTTTTTGTGGGTCAGGCATTTGGAAAGGGCTTGACTGGGTGACACTTCTGTTCCACATGGCATGACGGAATAAACTGAATGCTATTCAGCTGACAGCTGGGCTATTCTGGAAGGTTCCTGTCAGTTTCATTCAAAGGCCTGGCATCTTGGTGGGGACAGAAAAAAGACCGGGTTCATTTGAGCCCTTCTTCTTCATGTGGTCTCAGGACCTGTGTTAGTTTAAAACTCCTAAAGAACAAAACGGAAGCTGTCAGTCCCCCTAAAAGGCTGGACCAAGAGATTCATTAGTGTTGTTTGGATCATGCTGTACCAGCTAAAGCAGTTCCAGCCAGCCTAGACTTGAGGGGAGAGGACAGCCATGACCTTGCAATGCAAAGAGTGTCAGAGAATGTGTGGTCATGTTAAACCCACCACCGTTACTCACAGCTGATTTTGTGTCTTTGATTATGCTTACATTTTGGGTTGAAACTTAACATCTTCTTCTAGTTCCTCAAGCATTCAGAAGCAGAATGAAATTTGATAGCCTAGGACTTTTTTAGCATATCCTTGGTAAATAACAGCACAAACTGGCCAAGAAATGCCCCTGCACAATAGCTTTAAAACAACCTTTCAGATTCCCCACTGCTATCCTTTCAACTAAACAATTCCTACTAGGCATTCATGCCAATACTTAGTTAAAATTTACAATAAAAAAATTTAGTGAATTTTTGTTTATGCCTGGGTTAAATGTTAGACAGCTATCAAAGATCAGGTAAAATATACAGATTGTTTCCAGGAGTTGCCCTCTTGGTAGTGAGTAAGGAATTACTTTAACACATGACCTCTTTGGAGCCACATGGAATTGATATGATAAAGGATGAATATATTTTAAAGATGTGAGAAAAGTAAAGTATAGAGT
>SJYQ01006675.1:178585-190859 GCA_006410935.1 Redunca redunca
TACTTTAGTTTACTTTACATTACTGTATTGGTTTTGCCAAACATTGACATTAATTCACCACAAGTGTATAAAATCCGCTAAAATAAAGTTAAAAAGAAAAAAAGCAGGACTTAAGTTCTATGGTGAACATGGCAGTTATTTGTATAGAAAAATGTTCCAAAAAATAGATGTTAGAAGAAAGACGAATTTCATTGACTTTATACCTTTAACTACCAAATTCTCTGTGTGTGGCCTGAGGTCAAATACTGTGAGTTATTAATACTTTTCAAATATTTACATTCTCTAACTTTCATGCTTAGTAAGTAGTGATATGATCTTCACTTCTGTTCTATTTTAGGAATTTTCAAAGCCTCAAAATCAGTGAATATTGTAGTTTTTGATATAGTTGCTCTTTGACTATAAAATATTCTACATGTTATTAAAAAATTGCCAGTATTGATTAGTTATAGAACTTCTTTAATATATATTAAACACATTGTGTGCAAAGGCTTACAAAATTAAATTGAAATTGGAAATTTACAGTGACTGTGTTGTTCCATAAATTGTTATCTTCTTCTCCTTCATTATTTTCTTCCTTGCTCTTTATTTTTGAAATAGAATTAGTCTTTTACAAAATCTTTGACCTTCTTCAAATAGTTTCCTGTCTTTTGGAGAGAACTAGACTTCATAGTTGATACCTCAGACTATGGAATATATGCGCTTGCCTAAGGTGCCAGAGCTATTGTCACCTAGTGTCTGTTGACATTTAAAAATAAACATTGTCATGTCCGAACTAGTGGAAAAAATAGCTACTCCTGCTGTACTTCCAGCTCTCTTCTCTGTTTGCTGTCCAGAAGCTCTGCCTGGGGTTGAAACGCTGAATGGTTCTCAGATATGTCTAAATGCATTCCTTGCTGTGAAGCAGGATGGAAACTGGATGCTTCTTATGGTCTGAATTTCTTTGCAATGTTATTCACTTTTTCAACTTTTTCTCCCAAAGGCTATAATAGAAAGTAAGCAAAGAAATAAAGCACATCTTGGGACAGGCAGCATACTTAGACTTTAGCTGTCATCTCGTTCACTGTAACTCCTAATGAATTTGTGGCAATACAGTCTTTCTTGAAAAGTGTTTCTTTGTGTTCCATCCAAGTCTGACTTTACTCATATTCTATTATGGAATTCTACTTCATGCTCCATATACCACTCTTAAAAGCATTTTTATCTCTTGTCTGTTCCAAATTCTTAGAATCCACTGAATTAAAGATTTTGGTAGTTGGTTATCTAGAATGCAGAGATGCAGAGATGACATTTTCTAAAGAACTATATTGTACGTTTGAATAAAACAGTTTCTGAACTAAAAAGATGGGTATTTTCTAAAGACAATTTAAAAAAAACTCACCAAGAGAATTATATATACCTTAATATATGATAAAAATAATGGGACAAGTGTTAAAGTTATTAAAATCTCCATATGTAAATTCTAACATCAGTTTGGTACAATAATAATTGTGCTGTGAAAGACAAACGAGATTATTAAATGTCTGATGATTCTTGCTTTTGTGATTCCTAGTCCAAAGAAACAGCAACATATTGGGAATTATTTGTAAATCTTGAGAGTATAAATATAAATTGCAATGTGCTTATATACTACTTTTTGCACCGGCTGTGAAGGACCGCGTGGCAGAAGTGGCCTGCTGCCATGGACCTCACAGAAAAATGGCCAAGAGGAGCTACCCCACATCCGAGGTCAGGGGCGGTGTCCAGGAGGAGCAACCACACATCCAAGGAGTGGCAATGCACCAGTGCAGGAGGGCTGAGAGGAGCTACTCCACGTTCAAGGTCAGGAGGGGCGGCAGTGAAGAGATACCCCTCGTCCAAGGTAGGGAGCAGTGGCTGCACTTTGCTTGAGCAGCCATGAAGAGATACCCCACGTCCCAGGTAAGAGAAACCCAAGTAAGACGGTAGGTATTGCGAGAGGGCATTAGAGGGCATACACACTGGATCCATAATCACAGAAAACTAGACAATCTGATCACATGGAACACAGCCTTATCTAACTCAATGAAACTAAGCTATGCCGTGTGGGGCCACTCAAGACAGATGGGTCATGGTAGACAGGTCTGACAGAATGTGGTCCACTGGAGAGGGGAATGGCAAACCACTTCAGTATTCTTGCCTTGAGAATCCCATGAACAGTATGAAAAGGCAAAATGATAAGATATTGAAAGAGGAACTCCCCAGGTCAGCAGGTGCCCAATATGCTACTGGAGATCAGTGGAGAAATAACTCCAGAAAGAATGAAGGGATGGAGCCAAAGCAAAAACAATACCCAGCTGTGGATGTGACTGATGATAGAAGCAAGGTCCAATGCTGTAAAGAGCAACATTGCATAGGAACCTGGAATGTCAGGTCCATAAATCAAGGCAAATTGGAAGTGGTCAAACAAGAGATGGCAAGAGTGAACGTTGACATTCTAGGAATCAGCAAACTAAAATGGACTGGAATGGGTAAATTTAACTCAGGTGACCATTATATCTACTACTGTGGACAGGAATCCATTAGAAGTGGAGTAGCCATCATGGTCAACAAAAGAGTCCGAAACGCAGTACTTGGATGCAATCTCAAAAATGACAGAATGATCTTTGTTCGTTTCCAAGACAAACTATTCAATATCACGGTAATCCAAGTCTACGCCCCAACCAGTAACGCTGAAGAAGCTGAAGTTGAACAGTTCGATGAAGACCTACAAGACCTTTTAGAACAGCCTAAAAAGATGTCCTTTTCATTATAGGGGACTGGAATGCAAAAGTAGGAAGTCAAGAAACACCTAGAGTAACAGGCAAATTTGGCCATGGAATATGAAATAAAGCAGGGCAAAGGCTAATAGAGTTTTGCCAAGTGAACACACTGGTCATAGCAAACACCCTCTTCCAACAACACAAGAGAAGACTCTACACATGGACATCACCAGATGATCAACACCAAAATCAGATTGATTATATTCTATACAGCCAGAGATGGAGAAGCTCTATACAGTCAGCAAAAACAAGACCGGACTGTGGCTCAAATCATGAACTCCTTATTGACAAATTCAGAATCAAATTGAAGAAAGTAGGGAAAACTGCTAGACCATTCAGGTATGACCTAAATCAAATCCCTTATGATTATACAGTGGAAGTGAGAAATAGATTTAAGGGACTAGATCTGATAGATAGAGTAGAGAGATAGATAGAGTTACTGATGAACTATGGATGGAGGTTCGTGGCATTGTACAGGAGACAGGGATCAAGACCATCCCCATGGAAAAGAAATGCAAAAAAGCAAAATGGCTGTCTGAGGAGGCCTTACAAATAGCTTTGAAAAGAAGAAAAGTGAAAAGCCAAGGAGAAAAGGAAAGACATAAGCATCTGAATGCAGAGTTCCAAAGAATAACAAGAAGAGATAAGAAAGGCTTTCTCAGTGATCAATGCAAAGAAATAGAGGAAAACAACAGAATGGGAAAGACTAGAGATCTCTTCAAGAAAATTAGAGACACCAAAGAAATATTTCATGCAAAGATGGGCTCGATAAAGGACAGAAATATTATGGACCTAACAGATGCAGAAGATATTAAGATGAGGTGGCAAGAATACACAGAAGAACTGTACAGAAAAGATCTTCACGACCCAGATAATCACGATGGTGTGATCACTCACGTAGAGCCAGACATCCTGAAATGTGAAGTCAAGTGAGCCTTAGAAAGCATCACTACAAACAAAGCTAGTGGAGGTGATGGAATTCTAGCTGAGCTATTTCAAATCCTGAAAGATGATGTTGTGAAAGTGCTGCACTCAATATGCCAGCAAATTTGGAAAACTCAGCAGTGGCCATAGGACTGGAAAAGGTCAGTTTTCATTCGAATCCCAAAGAAAGGCAATGCCAAACAATGCTCAAACTACCATACAATGGCACTCATCTGAAGCGCTCATAAAGTAATGCTCAAAATTGTCCAAGTTAAGCCTCAGCAGTACATGAACCGTGAACTTCCTGATATTCAAGCTGGTTTTAGAAAAGGCAAAGGAATGAGAGATTCAATTGCTATCATCCGCTGGATCATCATAAAGCAAGAGAGTTCCAGAAAAATATCTATTTTTGCTTTATTGACTATGCCAAAGCCTTTGACTGTGTGGATCACAATAAACTATGGAAAATTCTGAAAGAGATGGGAATACCACACCACCTGACCTGCCTCTTGAGAAACCTATATGCAGGTCAGGAAGCAACAGTTAGAGCTGGACATGGAACAACAGACTGGTTCCAAATAGGAAAAGGAGTATGTCAAGTCTGTGTATTGTAACCTTGCTTATTTAACATATTCAGAATACATCATGAGAAACGCTGGACTGGAAGAAACACAAGCTGGAATCAAGATTGCTGGGGGAAATAGCAATAACCTCAGATATGCAGATGACACCACCCTTATGGCAGAAAGTGCAGAGGAACTAAAAAGCCTCTTGATAAATTGAAATAAGAGAGTGAAAAATTTGGCTTAAAGCTCAACATTCAGAAAACGAAGATCATGGCATCTGGTCCCATCACTTCATGGGAAACAGATGGGGAAACAGTGGAAACAATATCAGACTTTATTTTCTGGGGCTCCAAAATGACTGCAGACAGTGACTGCAGCCATGAAATTAAAAGATGCTTACTCCTTGGAAGTAAAGTTATGACCAACCTAGATAGCATATTGAACAACAGAGATATTACTTTGCCAACAAAGGTCTGTCTAGTCAAGGCTATGGTTTTTCCAGTGATCATGTGTGGATGTGAGAGTTGGACTGTGAAGAAAGCTGAGCACTGAACAATTGATGCTTTTGAACTTTGGTGTTGGAGAAGACTCTTGAGAGTCCCTTGGACTGCAAGGAGACCCAAACAGTCCATTCTAAAGGAGATCGGTCCTGGGTGTTCTTTGAAAGGAATGATCCTGAAGCTGATACTCCAGTACTTTGGCCAGCTCATGCACAGTGTTGATTTATTGGAAAAGATTGATACTAAGAGGGATTGGGGGCAGGAGGAGAAGGGGTTGACAGAGGCTGAGATGGCTGGATGGCATTACCTCCTCGATGGACATGAGTTTGAGTGAACTCTGGGAGTTGGTGATGGACAGGGAAGCCTGGCGTGCTGCAACTCATCGGGTCACAAAGATGCGGACACGACTGAGTGACTGAATTAAACTGGGTTTTTCTCATGAGTCACCTGTTTGCATCAAGTGGGCAAAATATTGGAGCTTCAGTATTAGTCCTTCCAATGCATATTCAGTGTTGGTTTCATTTAGGATTGACTGTTTTGATCCCCTTGCTGCCCAGAGAACTCTCAAGAGTCTTCTCCAGCACCGTAATTCCAAAGCATCATTTCTATGGCTCTCAGTTTTCTTTACGGTCTGACTCTCACATCCATACATGACTACTGAAAAAAAGGAGCATAGCTTTAACTATACAGGCCTATGTCGACAAGGTGATGTCTCTGTTTTTTAACAAGTTGCCTAGGTTCAATATTATGTAACAACCTAAATGGGAAAAGAATTTGAGAAGTAATGGAGACATGTGTATGTATAGTTGAATCACTCTTCTATTTACCTGACACTTTCACAACATTGTTAACTATACTCCAATATAAATAAAAAGTTAAGAAAATACCATGAAGTTGGGTAAGAGAAGGGAGAGAAGTCCCTAATGCTAGAAAAGATTGAGGACAAAAGGAAAAGAGGACGTCATAGGATGAGATGGCTGGATGGTATCACTAATGCAATGGACATGAACTTGGGCAAACTCTGGAAGATGCTGAGGGACAGGGAGGCCTGGAGTGCTGCAGTCAGTGGGGTCGTGAAGAACTGGACACGACTAGGAGACTGAACAACAACAAGAGAAGGTGAACTAGACAGTACTTGCTAATGTCACAAGTCATGGATTCCTGGCCTTCCAGGTGACAATGCCAAGGCCTGAGTCACATACGGTTGTTTCTCAGCCCTTTTGTAGAGCTCTTGTGTCTCCAACCCAGGCTTCCTGAATTCTGGTGAGCTGACTATCTGGTCACTTTTATATCTGCAGCAGACTTAAGATTAAAAAGAAAATTACATCATTGGTTGAAACTACAAATAAAATGCTATTTTTAATGGAGAAAGCTTTTTCAAGATATAACATCTGATTACAGTAGAGAGGTTTTAGAAGGCTGCTATTTTTTCTTTGTCCACTTTCTCTGCCCTTCTTTTTATTCTATCAGTATACTCATTCCTGTGGTAAATGGCTTTCTAATAATCCATGTGCATTTAGAAAATATTCAAATATTGCTATTAAAATATCACAGGCATTGTGGCCCTCTGTCAAGAGTTAATTTCTAAGACATTTTCAAGGTCAACACAGCTGTTAAACTGTTTAAATAACCATCATTGTCCTGTTAAATTAATCTGAGGGGCTAGTAGATATAACATACCACCTTTCCAATGATCCCTACCTCTACTTAAATTGGCAACGTAATAGGTTTGAGGGATTCTGTAATGTATCCTAGCCTATAGGTTAAATTTTTGAATTAAATGGTATCAATATTTGTATATTTCTCCCTTAATATTTGAATTCTCAATGTCTCCATCATTACCAACCATATTTTTATACTTCTCTTCAGTATGTGTGATTAACATTTTCAGCTCAAGTGGAAATAGGAAATGGTCATGGCTAAATTGCTTCTTGTTAAGTCACTTTCTATTACAGACTCTGTATAGTAAAACTGGTGTGCTCAATCATCTAAAGAAACAAGAACCACTGTATGGTTTTCATTCATTCTCATTCCGAGTTTGGTTTGATTAATCTTAAAGTGCCTGCACACTGGTTTCAAATTTGTTCCAAAGATAGCTATAGTATCTTATAAGTCAGTGTGACATAGAAATAAAATACACACTTTCAGGTTATTTTAAAATATACCATACAGATATTTTTTAAAAAAAAAACAACAATACTTCTGTGACATAATTACTGTTTATTTCAGATTCAGACATCTCTAAAACCCACAAATAAATATAGTAAAATTTCCAAGTCAAGGAAACCGTTTGAAATGCACTTCAGGTACTCATGCCTGAAATATATTTGCTATGTTTTAAAACTTTATTACTAAAATATATATCCTGAAAAAGCTATTCTACTAATATTTCATCAGAATTTTTTTTTTTTATTTTTGACTGTTCTGGGTCTTTGTTGCTGTGCAAAGGCTTTCTCTAGTTGCGCCCAGAAGGGCTGCTCTCTAGCTGCAGTTCATGAGCTTTGTTTGTTGCAGAGCACAGGCTCTAGAGCACGTGGGCTTCAGTAGTTGTGGCATATAGGCTCAGCTGCCTAGCAACATATTCAGTCTTCATGAGCTAGGGATAGAACCCATGTCCCCAGGACTGGCACGTGGATTGTTAACCTCTGGAACTCCAGTGAAGTTCAGAATGGTTCTGATTTAATTATATTAGTACCCTTTTTATTTCATCCCTTACTCACATATTTCCATAACTGTAGCCCAAGCTTCAGTTTACTGAACAGGTTTAGCTCCAGTTCTGGCTTTCTTACTTTCACCTCCATAGATAAATGACTTTAGGCATTAACCTCCCTGGACCTTGATTACTTCATCTGGATAAGGAAGGAGTTAGATTAGAAGTAATAGGGACTATCTATAGGCCATTAAGATATGACCTACATTAAATTCCTTACGATTATACAGTGGAAGTGAGAAATAGATTCAAGGGATTAGATCTGATAAAATGCCTGAAGAACTATGGACAGAGGTTAGTGACATTGTACAGGAGGCAAGGATCAAGATCATCCCCAAGAAAAGAAATGCAAAAAGCCAAAAAAGTTATCTAAGGAGGTCTTACAAATAGCTGGGAATAGAAGAGAAGCCAAAGGCAAAGTACAAAAGGTAAGACACACCCATTTGAATACAGAGTTGCAAAGAATAGTAAGGAGAGATAAGAAAACCTTCCTCAGTGATCAGTGTAAAGAAAGAGAGAAAAACAATAGAATGGGAACGACTAGAGCTCTCTTTAAGAAAATTAGAGATACCAAGGGAACATTTCATGCAAAGATGGGCTCGATAAAGGACAGAAATGGTATGGACCTAAAAGAAGCAGAAGATATTAAGAAGAAGTGGCAAGAATACACAGAAGAACTTCATGACCCAGATATTCACGATGGTGTGATTGCTTACCTGGAGCCAGACATTCTGGAATGAGAAGTCAAGTAGGCCTTAGGAAGCTTCACTAAGAACAAAGGCAGTGGAGGTGATGGAATTCCAGTTGAGCTATTTCAAATCCGAAAAGATGATGCTGTGAAAGTGCTGCACTCAATATGCCAGCAAATTTGGAAAACTCAGCAATGTCCACAGGACTGCAAAGATCAGTTTTCATGCCAATACCAAGGAAAGGCAATGACAAAGAAAGTTCAAACTACTGCACAATTGCATTTATCTCACATGCTGATGAAGTAATGGTCAAAATTCTCGAAGCCACACTTCAACAGTATGTGAATGGTGAACTTCCAGATGTTCAAGCTGGATTTAGAAAAGCCAGAGAAACCAGAGATCAAATTGCCAATATCCTCTGGATCATCATAAAAGCAAGAGAGTTTCAGAAAAATATCTACTTCTGCTTTATTGACTATGCCAAAGCCTTGGTGTGGATCACAACAAACTGTTGAAAATTCTTAAAGAGACTGGAATACCAGATTCCCTGACCTGCCTCCTGAGAAACCTATATGCAGGTCAGGATGCAACAGTTAGAATTGGACATGGAACAACAGGCTGGTTCCAAATAGGAAAAGGAGTATGTCAAGGTTGTATATTGTCACCCTGCTTATTTAACTTACATGCAGAGTACATCATGAGAAATGCTGGGCAGGATGAAGCACAAGCTGGAATCAAGATTGACAGGAGAAATATCAATAATCTCAGATATGCAGATGACATCACCCTATGGCAGAAAGCAAAGAAGAACTAAAGAACCTCTTGATAAAAGTGAAAGAGGAGAGTGAAAACAATTGGCTTAAAACTGAACATTCAGAAAACTAAGATCACGGCATCTGGTCCCATCACTTCATGGTAAATAGATGGGGAAATAGTGGAAACAGTGGCTGACTTTAAAATCACTGAACATAGTGACTGCAGCCATGAAATTAAAAGACACTTACTTCTTGGAAGAAAAGTTATGACCAACCTAGACAGCATATTAAAAAGCAGAGACATTACTTTGCCAACAATGGTCTGTCTGGCTATGGTTTTTCCAGTAATCTTGTATGGATATGAAAGTTGGACTTATAAAAAAAAGCTGAGGGCAGAAGAAGTGATGCTTTTGAACTGTGGTGTTGGAGAAGACTCTTGAGAGTCCTTTGGACTTCAAGGAGATCCAACCAGTCCATGTTCAAGGAAATCAGCCCTGAATTTTCACTGGAAGGACTAACGCTGAAGCTGAAACTCCAATACTTTGGCTACCTAATGTGAAAAACTGACTCACTGAAGAAAACCCTGATGCTGGGAAAGATTGAAGGCAGGAGGAGAAGGGGACAACAGAGGATGTGATGGTTGGGTGGCACCATTGACTCAATGGACATGAGTTTGAGTAACCTCTGTGAGTTGGAGATGGACAGGGAGGCCTGGCGTGCTGCAGTCCATGGGGTTGCAAAGAGTCGTGCATGACTGAGTAACTGAACTGAACTGAATCTATATTCTAACCTAATACTTACATTCTACAGAGTTTTATCCTTTTGGCTAAGAGTGAAACTGTCTCAGAGTCTCATTCTAAACCGTTTTTCTACTCTAGTTTACCAGAATAAAATGAACAGGATATGACTGCATGTTGTCCTCTACCTTATTAAGGTGACGTTTCTACATTCTGAATGTAGAAAATTTACATTTTTTCCAATCAAAATAATCAACATGCTCATATAAAACTAATTTGCCCCCACGAGTGATGGGATAGTGGGGGAGCTTGGGATTTTCGATGGAGCTTCCTTGATGGCTCAGTCAGTAAAGAATCTACCTGCAATGCAAGAGCCCTGAGTTTTATCCCAGGATAGGGAAGATGTTTTGGGGAAGAGAATAGTAACCCACTCCAGTATTCTTGCCTGGAAAATTCCATGGAGAAAAGATCTTGGTGGGCTACATTCCTTGGGGTCCCAAAGAGTCTGACATGACTGAGTGACTAACAATTCATTTGCCCTTTCTACTCCAGAGAGCAAACAGTTGAGCAATATATTAAGGAGCTAAGTGGAAACTGAAGTACTCTGAGCACTTCATTGCTCATAAAGCTTTATCTAAGGACTTGATGTGGACCTGCAGTGTTATGCTTTCTCCCCTAAAATGTAACCATTGCCAAGAGGAAAAAATGAGTTCTTGGAGCTTACCTAGGCAACATGGGAAGAATAAAAACTTGCGATGTTCTGTCTTATGTTGTAGAATAGCCCTTTCCCAATGAGAGTATAGAGTGAAGCAAGAGTAAAGAGAAAGTGTGTGTGTGTTTGTGTGTGTGTGTGAGAGAGAGAGAGAACACAGAGAGATATAGAGAGGAGGAGAGAGAGGAAGGATGGAAGGAAAGGGGAAAACTCTGAAAGAACAAATGGCTTTTCTTCTCATAAAAGCAAGAAGATATAAGAATGGGCTGACTAGTGCTAAATAAGAAGATGCACCTCACTCCCACAATCTCCTGCCCTTGTGTTATCACTAGTAGGTTTGTCTCACAGGCACAATGCATAGTTACGTACGGCCTTCTACTTTCTAGCCAGTAAACCTACTTCCCCTTCACATGGAGATTCTTCCTAACCCTTTACAAAGAAAACAAAAATCTCAATGTGAAACACTACCAAAGAGTCAGGGACTTGTGAATTTTGGCAGATATATTCAAACAGAGAGTATTTCACTTTATTGAGGTGGTGGCTTATATGATACTTTTGAACTGTGGTGTTGGAGAAAACTCTTGAGAGTCCCTTGGACTGCAAGGAGATCCAACCAGTCCATTCTAAAGGAGATCAGTCCTGAGTGTTCATTGGAAGGACTGATGCTGAAGCTAAAACTCCCATACTTTGGCCACCTCATGCGAAGTGTTGACTCACTGGAAAAGACTCTGATGCTGGGAGGGATTGGGGGCAGGAAGAGAAGGGGACGACCCAGGATGAGATGGCTGGATGGCATCACCGACTCGATGGACATGAGTTTGAGTGAACTCCGGGAGTTGCTAATGGACAGGGAGCCCTGGCGTGCTGTGATTCATGGGGTAGCTAAGAGTCGGACACAACTGAGTGACTGAACTGAACTGAACTGAATATCCTTTGATACTTTGAAAGTCCTGCTAGATGTCTAAGTCTCTTCTTCCGCTCATGAGCCAAGCAAAAGGTTTGCCCTAGCATTTATCAAGGAATTCTTTTGGTCCATACCTCTTCTTCCCAATTACAGACCAATTACACCTGACATATTTGGAAATGAGGGTGCAGGATGCTTGGGGCTGGTGCACTGGGATGACCCGGAGGGATGGTTTTGCGGGTGAGGTGGGAGGGGGGTTCGGGATTGGGAACATGTACACCCGTGGCAGATTCATGTTGATGTGTGGCAAAACCAATACAATATTGTAAAGTGAAAAATAATAATAATAATAAAAGAAATTAAAGGATAAAAAAAAAATAGAGAAGATGCATTTGAAATAGCTTTTCATTGGGGATTTAGGATTTCAAGACTAATACTCTAGTCTGTCTTCTGATAAGTATCTTTGGGGAATGGGTTTGACCATTCTAAGCATTGTAGTAACTGGATTAAGGGCATTCTTTGATGTACCCTTGCCTTTGACATCTGACAGCCTTACCCTTTTCCCCAACGAAGGGGTTAGCAGGAAGACATATGATCTCTGACAAGGGTTGTGTATAGATCAATAGGAAATAGGCATAGCTGACCTAGTGTCTTCACAATTTAACTGCTTTGTTGTACCATCTGTCGAACAAGTCTAGTGATAAGTGCTATTGGGTTACATTGGAGAAAATTGTAGACTCAAGCCATAGGGCTCACTACTTTAGGAGGCCAACCTCATGATTCACTGGGCTAATAAACTCTCCTTAACAAATCTGAGGCTGAGGAAACATACCATGAGACCCATTACAAGTTAGAGCCCTAGTTTCATGAGTTTCTTTTGCTATGCAAATCATGACTTGATAGAATGGCCAAGGTAAAGTGAATTTATGTTCAATTATATTTCAAGGAACAATGTTGTAGCACACTTGCCTTCCAACAATGCCTGGCAAGTAATTAATTA
>SJYQ01006680.1:11394-39743 GCA_006410935.1 Redunca redunca
CATTCTAGAGTACACAATTTTCTATATGCACAGTTCCTGGTACTCACAGATTTAAGCCTTTGGTGTTTTGTTTTTTTTTTAATCTTAACCAAACTCTATGTAAGCACCCCACTGAGTGTTACTCACTAAAATGTCGCCACTTTTTGTCACTTAATATTGTGTTTTTGTTAATATATTACATAGTGATTTGGTAGAAAAAACTGGTATGGCTAAGAGAATAGGGGCTTCAACTGACCTGCCAATAAAATTAACTCTTGTCTTGGATGGACAGGAGGCCTATGAATGGGATACCCAAGTAATTTTTATTTTTTTGCTTAAATGATCACGTGCCATTCTCATAGTGACAAGTACTTTTGTGAGTGGATGGAGGTCTTTATGAAGGCCTGAGATCTACAAATAGAAACTATTATAAGCTGAGTGCAAGTAGAAAGAGAAGGCCCCAGGTCTCATGCACTTAAAAACAATTAGCAATTAACAGTTCTGATGTACAGATTTTCACTCTAACATGATTGTAGCAAAATGATCATAGTACTTGGAAACCAGTGTGGCTGGCTATAGGCATAGGCAGGATAGGGACCAATACTTAAGAGCTGTGGGGTCCCAGTTCTGGCTTCGACTTCTGGCATCAAAGTTAGTTAGACAATTGGGTCAGGACCATATTTAAATTGGAAATATTGAGTATGACTTGATTAAAATATCATCTTCCACTTATCAGTGTTGCCAAAAAGTCCCAGAGCTCTTAAAGCACATAAGGTCCCACTTGTAAGGCTGATTCCATATGTGGCTACATTGGAGAGTTCTAGGCTATATTCCTGTGAAAGCTCCTGCCCCCTTCCTGACCTAGGTCTTTTTTTTCGGTCATTTTTAACTGTCCCTCACTACCTTGGGTCACTATTTTATCATTGATGCTGTAAAAGTACAGATTAAAAGCTATGCAGGACAAATAAATCAACTGACAAGAACTAGACTGCATATTCATAATAAAGTATATAGCTGGCAGTCATGGTAATCAAACTCTGACAAACCGGTTTTGTATTTTAATATGGTATCTTCAGGATGTTTATATTGGGCATGTAATGATTACTCGGAGTTCAAGAATTTTTCCTGCCATAGTGCAAAAGCAAAAGAAAGAGCTATGTAGTTGCTGTTAAAGGCTGATCCCAGAATAGTCTGAGAAATTTTAAAGTCCCTTTCCATAGTTGTAGCTGTTGTCTTAAGATATATCTAAGAACGTAGTTTGTAGCTCATAGATTCCTAGGACTTAGAGCTGAAAGGGACCTTAAACCAAACATCTAGTCAGTACAGAAATTCTTTTTACGGTATTTTAACAGATGGTCATCTAGCATCCTGAATATTTTCACTGGAAGAGGGTTCACTATTAAGGCAGACCATTCCACTGCTGGACAACTCTAATTATGAGTTCATTTTAATGCTGGGTTAAAGCGTGTTCTCTTGTTACTTTCAACATTCTAGTTTGGCCAGCTGAACATACAGTGCAACATACAATAAATCAGTTCCTTCTTCTACAATAAATATTCGAGTTAAGGTACCTTATGAGAAAAGCCCAGTATCCTCCAATCTGTTCTGAAGGCTTCTCTGAGAGCACAGTATGGTGACCAAAGGACCATCACAATTATGAGTAGAGTGCACTGGATTCAAAGCCGTATACTAAGCAGCATTGCTAGATAAGAGGTTGTCAGAGAAAGCAACACCCCTGTGCAGCAAAAGTAGACTTACGAAATAAAATCAGACCAACCATCTATTTGCAAGGGTGGTTGGCATAATGAAGCATAATCCATTCACTAGGACCCTGTTACTTCAAATACAACAAGTATAATAAATTTCCAGAGTCATTAGTTTATCTCTTACTGAGATGGCATTTTTTTAAAGCTCAGATGGGAGCAAACCATACACAAGTGTTTAAACAAGGCAGTGTACATCATTATATTTTGCACTCCTAATCTTTACCACCTCTTTATAATTCATTCAAGCTTAGGACATCCTAGTTTGCATTATTATCTTTATTGTAGTACATCTCGGAGTCTTATTTTTTTCCCCTTTGGCAGACATGTCAGAAACTGCTTGGCAAGAATCAATGGTGACATTTGTTAGTTGATTAATGGAACGCTTTAAGGGATAGCTGTAGCTCTTTAACTCCTTCATGCGGCTGGTTCTAAGATTAAACTGTGATTTGAAAAATATTTAAATCTCTCAGGACTAAAGTTTTCTGAAATGTCCTGATACACACAAGAAGGAAATAGCAGAAATTACACAAAAATACAGTTGGCTTGATAAAGCTTTTTTTTTTTTTTCTTTAAATCGCTCTACAACTTCAACTTGAAAGGCAAGTTCACATCAGAAACTTATCTCTTATCCTTTTGTATGTGTGTGCACTAATAGAGGGGCACAGTGATTCTCACACTACTGACTGATCAATTTGGGGCACATTTTTAAACGGCTTCCTACTTTTAACAGCATGAAGATCCTGCTTTGGAACCACTGTTCAAGTCAATAGTGTGACCTAACATGCAATGCTCCAGTTGCTCCTCCACAGCCAACACCTGCCTGACAGCTTCTTCAAAGGCCACTGTCACATTAGTATCATCTTTGGCACTTGTTTCTAGATAANNAGATAAGGGTAATCTCCATTCTCCATGCACCAGGACTGCGCCTCCTCAGTAGTCACTTGCCTATCCTCTTTGTCTACTTTGTTCCCCAGAACTACAAAGGGGAAGTGCTCAGGGTCTTTCACATCTGCGTAGTAGATGAATTCTTTCTGCCAATTACCCAGGTTCTCAAAGCTCTGCCGGTCATCCACGCTGAAGGTCAAGAGGCAGCAGTCTGCTCCCCTGTAGAAGGGTGTCCTAAGGCTCTTGAAACGTTCCTGCCCTGCAGTGTCCCAGATCTGGAGAGTTACAAAACGTCCATCTACCTCCAAATCTCGATTTAAGAACTCTACCCCTATGGTGTGAAAAGCCTGGGAGTCAAATTTATTGGTTACATAACGGTTCATGAGTGAGCTTTTCCCAACTCCACCATCACCCAAGAGAATGACCTTTAAGAGCAGGGATTTCCCACTCATTGTTGCAGCACCAGATGAAGAAGAGTTTATAACCAAGAGATCCTGAAAATAAAAGAAAAAGTAGGAAGGAAAACAGTTAAACCTGAAACTGAAATCAACTTCATAGTAAATCAACTTCTGAATTATGAGGCCTTCTTATTTACCTTCTCTCTTATTTCATGTTCATTAAATGATATAGTATAGCAGAAGGAATAAAATTCTTTTTTGCAAAAGGGAGAAAATAGGTCTTGTTTTTCTGAAGTCTCTTGCCTGTGTCAGGAAAAATGGCTGAATGCCATGGATAAATGGACTAGCAGATGGTGCTATAATCTCGTTCAGTTCTGACCCTATTCTAGGGGAGAAAGCCTAGAACAGGAATGCTACTCAAATGTGTAACATCTTAGCTTCTGGTTTGGACAATTCCAAACAAGAGGCAAAGACTATGAAATTGTTTAGAGGTGTCCGAAGTCTGTTCCTGATGGACCCAAGAACAACTGAGGAGAGAAAGCTATGTAGGCTGGAATCTTGATTTTGTTAGTAGAGGTTTTGGTTAGGATTACATTGGACCCCAGAACTTGGGAAAGAGAAAAAGACTAGCTTTCTTCAGGCATTTGCCCCATTATATTAATACTTGCATTGTTATGGATACCCTCACAAGTAAAGGATCTTCCATAATCTTTTCTTCATGGAACAATGGCACTCAAGTTGATGATTGTTGACTGGTATTATTATAAACAGCTATCATTAAGGAAGAGAATCTTGGATAGCTTATTAAATTCTGGATTTAGGTTCTAATTCCATAATGACACCAATGAAAACATACTGTAAACTCTAAAGAGCTATAATGATTATATAGTATCTTTATTGTTACCTCCACAGGTCTATACATGGACTATCTAGAACACATCTTAAAAAGATCAAATGTTTACTAAACAACTACCTTGTACTAGAGTCTGTTAGGTTCTTTCGAATTAGGTCCATTGTGGAAACTCAACAATGACGATGTTTATTGGGTGTTATTTATAAAAGTGACCCAAATAGATGAAAACTAATCACTCATCAAAAGCGTACTTGTTATATCTCATATTGACACTTAGGTGATGATAATATTGTATATATATATATACTGCATATAGAATTTGTAGTGACAAATGAAATAATTTGCATACAAAAAATTTTAAAACAACACTAAGAAACGAGCACATGCAAAGGGGCACACACATTTGAAATGTAGCTTGAAAACCTCAGTAGTCCTTAGAGTTATGTTGCTGTGTAGGTGTACTATGTATTTTTCTAAATATTCATTCTAAGATATCCAATAAAAACATATAAAACAGATACCTACCCAATTGAGAATAAAATGTAAACCTACCCAGTTGGGTCTTTGTCACAATTTTAGTCTTTTTCTTGTTGTTGTTATATTCTCTCTTTTTATGATTCTAAAAAACAGATTAGGAAACATTATTTTTAAAAATTTATTTAAAAATAAAGTTAAGGCTATCTATACAGAAACACACTCAAGTCAGGAAAAAGATCAATCTCAATTTACCTACAGAGGATGCTTTTCACAAATATACTTAAGAGTTCAAATGGCTAAAAATGTTTACCATGGACAAAATAATTTTGTTGGATGAACGTTAACTCTGTCCTAACTTGAATGTACTTTATATGGACTGCAAGGAGATCAAAGCATTCAATCCTAAAGGATATCAATCCTGAACATTCATTGGAAGGATGGATGCTGAAGCTCCAATGCTTTGGCCACCTGAATCGAAGAGCCGACTCATTAGGAAAGACCTTGATGCTGGGAAAGATTGAGGGCAGGAGGAGAAAGGGGGCCAACAGGGGACAAGACAGTTGGATGGCATGACCGGCTCAATGGGCATGAGTTTGAGCCAGCCCTGGGAGATGGCGAAGGACAGGGAAGCCAGGCGTGCTGCAGACCATGGGGTCAGAAGGAGTTGGACACGACTGAGCAACTGAACAGCAACAAATGGTTTACACTGTCTCTCTATTGAACTCTCCATTCAAAGTAAAAGTAAATCAAAGAAAGTAGATGATATTAAGGAAAGGGAAAGCTCAGAGGAGTTTAAGATATCTTGAAATTCTAAGTCAGACATGAAACTCCTTCCCTTTGTACCTACCAATGTGCCAATATCCAAGAAAGTTATTAATGTACTCATCAATCTGCCTGGAGGGTGTCTCTGCAATTGATTCCACAAGATCAGAGAGGAAAAAATATGTTTGGGGACTTCTTGTTTACCATATGTAGTCTTGGCTAATGTACTAAATTTTGGTCATCTGTCTTAAACACAGGTTTTAGCATTTAACTGGCTTTATTAAATTCAAATACAACTTCATTTAAAATTATAATTAATTATGGCAAACATCTTATTTCAGCAACATCAAGAGTATGATCTAAAAAGAAAAAACAGTTCCTAGTTTGTTGACTGTTCTAACTGAGGAATTAAGAAGCTTTTAAGAAATTTCCACTGCTTAGCAATCTCATGTTAATTTTTATATTGGTCTGTAGGATAACATTACAGAGTAGAACTCTGGAACTCTCACATGAAGGAAGTACTTAGGCACAATACTGACAGTATTAAGGGCCCGTGCCAAGTGAGCGTCCTTAAGTTCCTAGCAAACAGGTGTTCACATCATTAAACAACTCACTAACTACATTTACGGCTGCTGCAGATAAACTCAAATGACGGCTCAAGGACTGAGTGAATATGGAAATCAAATACTCAGTTCCAGGAATGATGATGAAGTATTAATAACTATCTGAGACGGTCTGCAATTGCTTGTGCATCCCTGATTTGGTTGTGTGCACACATAACCTCTGGGTGCGTAGGCTCTACAGCAGGGAAGAGCAACGTGGTTCAGTGCCAAGTGTACTGGGCTGGTGGCTCTTCACCTCCTTTCATTCACTGGCGGGGGCCTTGTGACTCCATATTAACTCTTCTCAGAAAGGGCCTGCCAGTAGGAGGATAACACTTCTTCCTTTTCTCTTTCTTTCATATCTGAGAATGTCCTGTTCCCCAAAAGTTTTGATTATCTGCATATACCACAGAATGTTAGCACTGGAGGGACCTTACTGGTCTTCTGGCCCAATACTGCAACTGATGCTTGAGAAAACATTTCAGTGCCTGTTGTATGCTCTGTTCTTACTAAGGTGATCCTCCATTTCCCTCTGTTCTCTCCAACTCCCCTTTATTTGCTGGAGGTAAAAATGAATACAGTTTAGGCTTGTCTCCTTGCCTTCAGTCACTAAATCCTGCTCATTTTTCCTTGTGATGTACTTTTTCAGTCTTTTAGTACTATCTTCATTTTGGTCCACATCTCTTTGTATCTAATCTATTGTGAAAGCTTCTGAGCTCTTGTCTCCCTGCCTCTAGTTTCTCCTTACCTAATCCATATACTTTGCAAAACTTCCATCACTTGAGCACCCACTGGGTGTAGACCCTGTGGGAAATCAAACATGTTTGAGGCAAGGTCTTACCCTCAAGGAGTTTATAATTTGACATATAAGCTTCAGACCTCCTAGTCAACAGTTGAAATAATATTATACTGCCTTATATTGTTAAAAAATCTTTTTTTCCTGCACAACCAAATTCTAAATTTCTGGATCCTAGGGCCCTTGTTTGTACATGTCTTTGAAGTCCCTTTATGTGGCAGCAGAGGGATAATTGATAAGTATGTGTTTATTATTTAGGTAAATACCCAGAACTAATGCCTCTGAATTGATGCAAAGATACAATATACTCACAGTTCTGTAAGACATCCAATTACTATTAGTTATAAGGTGACTAAAGAGCAGAAGTCATGGACTTACCTGGATCACTTTCTAGATGGGACTTAACAGGAATTCCACTTGTTGAAAGTCAGTGGAAATGCTCCAGTTTTCCTCCCTCTCCCCTCACATTTCAAATATATAAATTTCTCAGTTTTCAACAAAAACAAGAGCAGAATAATTATCCCCACTTTACATTTTCAGAGGGTGCTAGCATCGTCAGCATCATTTGAGTGTGATACCCTTTACTATGTACTTTAAAAGAACTAGCACAGTATAAAAGTAAATCAAATGATTTTTTTCTTCAGGATATGCCACATTTATATCAAATCTTTAAAGAAGGTAGCATTAAGTAGGCAAGGATAACCCTGAGTGCATTTAGTGGGAAAGTCAAATCCCTTACACATCCCTTAAGGATCCCTTATTAGTTTAGGATTTGGACTAAAATGTTTGTTCTAATTTTGGCCCTATTCAGAGAAAGATCTGCCATTAAATGACTCAGACATCCCAGAGATACCATTCCCCTTTCCCACTTCACTCCCCAAAACAGATTAACAAATATTCTCTAAGGATAGTTTATTCACTTTTTCCCCCCAAATAGGGTCTTGGTCTTGGACAGTAAGGTGAATTAGAAATTGACATAAGTGATACTCCCTAGCTTTCTTTGTTCTCCCCCACTTTTGTTACCTTCTGAACCTGTTGTACCTGCAGCCACACAGGCTTATTACAATTATTGTATTTAGTTGAGGATGCTTGTGGGTGGGGATGGAGGTGCTTGAGGAGGCAGTACAATGGTAAGAAAGAGGTTGAACCTTTGAAAATAGTACATTTCAGTGTGCTGATGGAGAGAAAAATAGAAAAGTAAATTGGAAACATCAGTTCGGCTGCCATTAGTAGGATGATGCTCAGATCCATAATGCAAATTGTTTGGGAGCAAGTTCTGAGAGAGATGTGTACCCCAGGTCGGAGGGTAGAGGGAAGAGAAGCTGAGGAGGGCTAGGCGGTGGGTGAGAGTGGCTGTGGTAGCAATCTGCACCGGGGGAGGAGCCATAGTTAGAGCTGCGGGGAATGCCCGCCTCATGGTGACACATCGGTTGAGACTATTCAACTCTCTGGGGATTCCTGGCACAATATTTGGAAATACTACACTGGCGAAGTGAGTGGGGCTTTCCTTAATCTACAAAAAAATCAATGCAAATAGGAAATGATTGGATCTTTGAGACCCTCTACTTGAAATGGTATAGATTGTTTCCAATACAACCTGATGCTTGGGGTTGGGAATGGGGGATGGTTCCGCAGCAGGGAAACCCTCTGACGCACTGGATTCATTTTGCAGAGCTAAACAAGTTATCAGCTACATCCATACTCTGAGTCCAAATGCCACAGCTGTCATTGCCCCTGAAACGCTATTTTTACATTTATGCCCATATTTAAGGGTCCAAGGTGGAATTTCACCTCTAACCTCTCCTCACAACGACGGCTCCGGGGGCTATGAGCCCGAAGGCAAACTAGAAAGCAATTTGGCATTGTCCCCAGGCCACTTCTTCCTGAGTAGACAGCCTGGAGAAGAAGAGGTAAGGTTTGGGTGACATTAAGTGAGCAAGGTAGAGGGAAAAGAAGCTTCCTTAGGAGGCTGGGAATGCTGGCATCTCCGTGACAGGGGTCCTGTTAGCATCGGAGACCCACAAAGTGAAGATGTCACCCACAGTTCCAACTACCTCGGACCCAGATCTCTCACCTCATCCCCAGCTCTGAGAACCCTCCGCTGTGGCGCATGCGCACTGAGCCACACCCGCTCCCCACGGAGCCCTGCGCCTCTGCCCGGCTTTGGCAGCTGCTCTGGATTACTCAGCAACGCCCCCCTCCACCATCACCTACCCCCGCCCCTGCAACTCCGACGCCGGCGGCGCCCAGGCCCCTTTCACAAGGTGCAAGTGCCCCCGGGGATCACCCAGACCTCCCTTTCTCCCTCTGCCCCCGGGGGCCCCATCTCCCCGCCTCCCGGGTCCTCCAGCAGCTCAGCCACTCTCGCTGCCCCCTCACCGGCATCTTACCCAACACAATGGGAGCGAGGCGGGAGAGGGCCGCGGGGGCCAGGCCGGTGAGCCCTCCGTGCCGGCAATCCGGTTCCGCGGCGACACCGTCACCGCTCCTGCCGCCTCCTCGTCCTCAACGGGGCGGCAAGTGCAGCTTGGACCTCGGTGGCCTGACAGCTGCCGCTCGCGCCCGCCGCTGCCGCCGCGCAGCGTCTCGCGCCCGCGCCCGCCAGAGGAGGGGGCGGGGCGCGCGCCGCCTCCTATCGCCCCTTTCCCGGCGTGGAGGACCCGGGGTAGCCGCCTCCCGCCCTCGCGGGTAGGGAGCACTCTCTGGCTCGCTCACACTTCTTTCAGGCTCAGTGGCCAACCCTGGTTTCCTTTGTCCTCCTTCCCTCCCCTCGCAGATCAGTAGGCGCAGCGACAATGGACCCACAAACGTTGCTCTGCCTCTTAGCTCATCCACAGCCACAGCCCCATTTCTGGCAATTACCTTCGACCTACTGCACAACTTAGCGACTAAGCCATCACCTACCTCATTTACCCTACCTTCAAACCCACTGCTTTTCTCAAGAGGGTAGCACATACACTTAATTATTCTTGTTCAAAATAATTCAGGGAAATACATAGTGACGACACATTACTAGGCCCCGTAGCTGGCTACTGCTCATAATATTATGGCAGTCCAAGAAGAAAGGTTCTCATCTGTAGCTCAGGCATAGGAAGCACACTGCCCTTTACCCTTACAGGTTACCATTCTGGAGGGCCACCCTGAGAGCATCACCTGAGGTTCCCAGAAACGTTATTGGGGTAGAATGCAGTGTTCCAGTTGGGCCTATCCACCTACCCAATCACTTCTTTTTGTCTCCTGTGCCCTCTGGTGCTGGGCTGTGCTGTGCTTAGTCGCTCAGTTGTGTCCGACTCCTTGCGACTCCATGGACTGTAGCCCGCCAGGCTCTTCTGTCCATGAGGATTCTTCAGGCAAGTTTACTGGCGTGAGTTGCCATGCCCTCCTCCAGGGGATCTTCCTGACTCAGGGATCCAACCCAGGTCTCCCGCATTGCAGGGGGCTTCTTTATTGACTGAGCCACCAGGGATGCCCGTCCTGCTCTGGTGAGTGAAGTCGCTCAGTCGGGTCCGACTCTTTGCGACTCCGTGGACTGTAGCCCACCAGGCTCCTCTGTCCATGGGATTCTCCAGGCAAGAGTACTGGAGTGGATTGCCATTTCCTTCTCCAGGGGATCTTCCCAACCCAGGGATTGAACCCAGATCTCCCGCATTGTAGACAGACGCTTTACCGTCTGAGCCATGCCTCCAACTAATTTGTGATTTTTTTTTTTTTCACCTACAATCAAAGGAGGATGGAGCTTCTGGGGAATGATGCTAAAGCTGAAACTCCAGTACTTTGGCCACCTCATGCGAAGAGTTGACTCATTGGAAAAGACTCTGATGCTGGGAGGGATTGGGAGCAGGAGGAGAAGGGGATGACAGAGGATGAGATGGCTGGATGGCATCACCGACTCGATGGAAGTGAATCTGAGCGAACTCCGGGAGTTGGTGATGGACAGGGAGGCCTGGTGTGCTGCAATTCATGGGGTGGCAAAGAGTCGGACACGACCGAATGATTGAACTGAACTGATTCTGACAGGTGTGAGGTGATATCTCATTATGATTCTAATTTGTATTTCTTTGATAATTAATGATATTGAGCATTTTTTTTCATGTGCTTGTTGGTCACCTAAATGTCCTCCTTGTAAAAATGTTTATTCAGGTTTTCTCGCCATTTTTGGATTGGGTTACTTGATTTTTTTCTGTTGAGCTGTAATAGCTGTTTATATATTTTGGATATTAATCCCTTATCAGTCATGTCATTTGCAAATATTGTCTCTCATTCAGTAGGCTGTCTTTATGTCTTTATGAGGAGATATTTAAGTGTATAATTATTTATTTGATACCTGCCTTCCTCCACTGGGTTTCCCTTGTAGCTCAGTCAGTAAAGAGTCTGCCTGCAGGACAGGAGACCTGGGTTTGATCCCTGGGTTGGGAAGATCCCCTGGAGAAGGAAATGGCAGCCCACTCCAGTATCCTTGCCTGGAAAATTTCATGGACAGAGGAGCCTGGTGGGCTGCAGTCCATGGGGTCGCAAAGAGTCTGGCGTGACTGAGCGACTAACACTTGCTTCCTCCACTAAACTATGTTGCTCTATAAAGTCAAGAACTGTGACTATGTAGATTCACCATCATATCTGCAGAGCCTAGGGCAATGCTTGTTACATAGGACATGCTCAGAAAATATTTGTTGAATATAAATGTTGTTTCATCAATAGTTATTGTTAAAAAGAAAATGAATGTATCTGACTGAATTCCTTGTTCTCCTACTTAAATCAGTCCTGCTCCCTATACAAGCACACTGAAACACTCTTCTGTTGAAGAAGTGCTCATAGTCCTTTAAAGCAATTGCTTTACTCACACATTCTTATCTGTAATATTAATGAAAGAGAACTTTTCAGCATGGGCCCCAATGTATGTATATGTATTTATAGATTTTATACATGTACTACTGTTCATATCTACTTTATATATTCATTATAATACATATACAATGAAAATATTCCAATGCAGAAAATTGAAAAGAATAACAAAAAAATTGTTGGTGTTCCAATGCTTTCTTTCTGCACTGTATTGAACTGTTCAGGGAACTGCTCAAAATAACAGTCCTTCATATTTGAGCAGAGAAGGCAATCACATCCCGCTCCAGTATTCTTGCCTGGAAAATCCCATGGATGGAGAAGCCTGGTAGGCTGCAGTCCATGGGGTCGCTAAGAGTCAAATACGACTGAGTGACTTCACTTTCACTTTTCACTTTCATGCATTGGAAATGGCGATGGCACCCCACTCCAGCACTCTTGCCTGGAAAATCCCAGAGACGGGGGAACCTGGTGGGCTGCCATCTATGGGGTTGCACAGAGTCAGACATGACTGAAGTGACTTAGCAGCAGCAGCAGCAGCAGCATATTTGAGTCTCTCATCTTTATGGGAATCTAGTTTATCTTTGTTCTTTTCTCACAGATGCTATTTCCCAACAGTTTAATTATCTCTGAAAATCCCACCCCCCAACCTATTTGCAAATTTTACGGGCCTTTTAATTTCTAGATTTGGACACCCAGTTCTGTAGTCAGAAGCTCATAACTGCTGAAGATATTACATATTTGCAGAATTCTGGAATCCTTAGAGGGTAATTAATTAATCCTTAGGGGTAAGCAAAATCCTATGTTAGCCCAAAGTCTCCTAAACAAATCCGATATTAAAAGAGTCTCTAGAGACTATTTGAAAAGCAACTACCATCCACATAAAATAGAAGAAACATGATTACCACTAATCATGAGGGAACAGCACAAAGCAGATAGCTCAAAGTTTCAAAGTTCCAGCTGTGGGTTTTGGGACTCTCAGGCTGGACTATTCCAAATGATCCATCATTGAGATCTGTCAGACTATGCCCTTCATCAGTGATGCTTCCATGCATAATGAAATAATATAATCCTATCTTTGTAGCATAGTTACACACACACACATACACAACTTTTCTATCAAAACTACAATCATACTGTAGTCGGTAGATTGAAGACTAAAGCAAAATTGTCTCTTAATACTGAAGAAAAGGTTACCTTTGGAGAGTGGCACACACATGCAAAAATCAGCATTCAGTGTATGAAATCTATTTCATCCAAAAGCGCCAATCCTGATTCAGTTTTAAATACATTGATATGGGCTTAAAGACATCATTTGAATGTGATTAGTATAAAAGAAAAGCCTGATGTTGTGTTCATAAGGTGCTTATGAACAAAAGAGTTTCATGAAGGGGTCAAATCATACTATTTTTCTTCCTGGAGAGTCACAATGTATATTAGAACACTAAAGGCTGTTGAAATCTTGTAATGAAGAAAGCATTTTTTGAAAACAAAACTTGTGTGACCACAAATCCATTTTGTTTATTGAACAACTGTTAAAAGGACTAATATACTTCAAAATCCAAGTTGGCAACTACTGTATTAATTGTACAAAGTTGTAATGTGATAACAAAACATTAGTAGTAGTAGTAGCATAGTGGTTGAGTTGTGTCCGACTCTTTGTGACCCCATGAACTGTAGCCTGCCAGGCTTCTCTGTCCTTGGGACTCTCCAGGCAAGAATACTAGGGTGGGTTGCCATTCTCTTCTCCAGGGGATCTTACCGACCCAGGGATTGAACCCATGTCTCCTGCATTGCAGGCAGACTCTTGACCATCTGAGCCACCAGGGAAGCCCTAACAGAACATTGGTTTGCCTTAAATGTGGATGGTAGTATATATCATCTTGCTTGGCCACCTAGATTGATTTATAGTGACTTCCTGGGGACTTGTGCTATGAAAGATTCTAAGGTGCATCTCGCTCAGTATAAAAGAGTGATTAGTTAGTGGTGACTACCATAGGTGAGGTAATGTGTTTGCCATCCTTGGCCTAGAGTATTTATTTGGCAGCTATATATTCCAGATTTCCAGATACATCCAGTTTTGAGCATTTTCTTATGTTGTCCCCATATTTGCAATACTTACGGGACCATCTGATGTTTTATTCAGAAAATATAGTAATATGGCAACCCACCCTAGTATTCTTGCCTGGAGAGTCCCAAGGACAGAGAAGCCTGGCAGGCTACAGTTCATGGGGTCACAAAGAGTCGGACACAACTCAACCACTATGCTACTACTAATGTTTTGTTATCACATTACAACTTTGTACAATTAATACAGTAGTTGCCAAAAATAGATTATATAAGGAAACTGGGAAATAAGAATTTGTCAATATTTACCTATCATTGTCCAAAAGCAAGTCACTGGATCTGGTGACACAGTAAATTTTTATTACTTGGCATATGAATAATCTTGCAGAATTGGGATGCTTTGCCAGTTTTTCCATAGCCTGAAGGAAGGATCTGTGAAGATAATCCAATTATTGAAAACATTAGTATGAACTCAGTATTATTATTTTTAAAATGCATGTATTTTCAAGCTCTGCTTACTAAAAACATTTCAAAACAATGTAAATGCTAAAGAGCACCACTAGTGCCCAGATTGAGATTCTAAATATCATTTACCAATGAAAGGAATTAAGGTTTCTCAGAGAAATGGCTGATTCTAGATCTGCAGCAAGATATGTCCAATGAACTTGGAATATCTTGCCACACCAGATAGCAAAGAAGTTATGGAGGCTGTGAGATAATAGAAACTATGTTTTGGCCTCTGTTCCCAGTTCCTGGCACAGAACACCTAAAACCATTGTAAATTCTTGAGTGATAAGAATGCTATCTTTTGTTCTAATATTTGGTCTTTGACCCTGGTTCCTGATAGGCTCCTAAATTCCTTAGAATTTCTTGAGTGATTGGAGTATCTTTTGTTCTAATGAGGCGACTCTGGGTGGGTTCTTGTATAGCTCCTGGATGGGGGCTGATCTCCAGAAAGACCAAGCTGCAACTAGAAGCTTGGAATATCAGCCCCATCCTCCACTTCTCTAGAGATGGGAGAGGGACTAGAAATGGAGTTAATAACTGATCATGCTTATGTAAAGAAGCCTCCATAAAAATACCCCAAATTATGCGGTTTGGAGGTCTTCCAGGTTGGTGAACACATCCACGTATGGGAGAGAAATGTACTCCAACTCCACAGGGACAGAAGCTCCTCCTCTCAGGAGCCTCCCAGACCTTGCCCTATGTATCTATTCTTCTGACTGTTCACTGTATCTTTTTATCATATCCTCAAATTTAAATTGGTAAACTTAAGTTTTCCCCTGAGTTCTATGAGCTTCTCTAACAAATAATAAAATTCAATGAGGAGGAGGTCATGGGAACCTCTGTTTTATAGCTGACTGGTCAGAAGCAGACAACAGTCTGGATTTATGATTTGGCCTTTTCCCCTATACAGGTACACTACTAAGGTTGTGCCAAAAGGACTTAGGAGCCAAACCGAAGAGAGTCTCACTGGCCAACATGAAGCAATTTGAGCATCAGTAAACGCAATAATTTGCTTCCGGGTGGTATAGTGGTAAATAGTCCACCCGCCAATTCAGAAGATGCAAGAGATGCAGGTTTGATCCCTGGGTTGGGTAGATCCCCTGGAGTAGGAAATGGCAACCCATTCCAGTATTCTTGTCTTGGAAATCCCATGGACAGAGGAGCCTGGCAGGCTACAGTCCATGGGGTTGCAGAGAATCAGTCAGACATGACTGACCATGCATAGCACAACAGTAAACAATAAATACAGTGGATTGTAATGTATCAAATGTGTTTACATAAATGAACTCAGGATGATGCTTAAAAATGTAACTGGTCAAAAAATGTCAACAAAAAACTGGTCAACTTGGAGAAAGTTATGAAACCAGGTCATTATTTTAAAACTGGTAAACAAAATAAAGAATCTAATGTATAACCCGCCTTTCTAATATACATTATTTCTCTGTGAAACCAAATAGTTCATGAGAAAGTGTTTCAGTAGAAGATTTCCACCTAATAAATTAAGAAAGAATGACAGAATTTTACAATGGCTAATGAATTAATGGATCTAGGCAGTGATCATCAATGTCTGCTAATATTAAGAGTAATATCCAAATATCTAACTCAAGGGAAAGACAAAGCAGTGTTTATGAAGTATTTTTGCTAAAAAATAAAATCTGATCAAGCCTTTAGATATAATTATGGATTTTTAGGGAAAATGACAAAGATGTTAAATAACATCACAAGAATGTAAGTAAGAACGTGTAAAACAAGTTTAGAGTCAGGATATTGGAAAGGGGAACTCTACAGAAAACAGGATGGTTTCTTCAACAAATAAATTGCAGGAGAGAATCTGAAAATTGTATTTAGGAGTAATTTTAAAAAGAAATGAAATACTTCTAAAGACAACAAATGTTGAAAGAAATTAAAAAGATCTAAATAAATGGAAAGACCCCCCATGTTTGTGGATCAGAAGACATAATATTATTAAGATGGCTATACTCTCCAAATTGACTACAAATTCAGTGCAATCCCTACCAGAATTCCTGCTGGTGTTCTGTAGCTATTTATAAGCAGTTCCTAAAATCCATATGAAAATTTTGTAAGTTTACAGTTTATTCACTGGCTATCATGAGTTTGGTTAGTATCTATCAGTCTCCTTTCAGGTTCTGGAACCTGAAAAACTAAGGGTACTACCCACATCTTGCCTGTTCACTGCAGCCTTTTTACCTTTTGAAGTTCCCCTTATATAAAAAACTCACTTCCCCCTGCTATCTTCAGAATTCAATATATAGACTCTTGGTTTTGGCAGGGCTATTAGACAGACTGATTGAATCCATTGATTTCCAAACTTAGCTGCACATCAACATCACTTAGAGGAATCATCAAAAGTATTGATTTCAAGTCCCTGACTTTGAAAGCTCTGCAGTGGGGCCCTCAAATGTATGTTTTTAACAAGTTTCCTGCATGACTATGATAAGCTGGCCCACACACAAGTATTTAGGAACCATAAACATTTTCCAGCCTCTCACCTATATGACTTTACAGCCAACTCAATCCATTATTTAGACAGTTTACTTTGCTAGAAAGTTCTTTCTTATGAAGTGATGGAATCTGCAACCTGTGTGTGTGTGTGTGTGTGTGTGTGTGTGTGCATGCTAAGTCACTTTGGTCGTGTCTGACTGTTTGCAGCCCTCTGGACTGTTGGCCGCCAGGCTCCTCTGTCCATGGAATTCTCCAGGCAAGAATACCAGAGTGGGTAGCCATACCCTCCTCCAGGGGATATTCCCGACCCAATGATTGAACTAATATCTTTTACAGCTCCTGCATTGGCAGAAGGGTTTCTTTTTTTGTTGTTTGTTTTTTTTACCACTAATGCCACCTGGGAAGCCCCTGAAACCTCTAACTGTCCTTATTTTGGTACTAGTTCTGACCTCAGAGATGCCAGTAGGTTTCTTAGAAGTGTCTCCTAATTGAAGGGAAAGTAAAATCAGAAATATAAGTTCCCCCTTTGATGATGGTGAGTAGCTTCTAAAAATAAGTTGCTTGCCAGCAAAAGAAAAAAAATTCAAGGTGGATACAATGTTCAGCATCTCTGTGCAAAAGCTTGTTCTCTAAAATACCCAAAGTTTCTTTTTTAAAAGATATATCATGTTCTTGGATTAGAGTATTAATAGTAGTATTAATAGAGTATTAATAGTAGTATTAATAGAGTATTAATGGGTAATACAGTAGTACACTGTACTGTACTACCCAAAGCAATCTATAGATTCAATGCAATCCCTATCAAACTACCAATGGAATTTTTCACAGAACTAGAACAAGTTACTTCCAAATTTATATGGATACACAAAATACCCCATATAGCCAAAGCACTCTTGAGAAAGAAGAATGGAGTTGGAGGAATCAACCTTCCTGATTTTGGACTATAATACAATACTACAGTCATCAAGACAGTATGGAACTGGCACAAAAATAGAAATATAGTCCAACGGAATAAGACAAAAAGCTCAGAGATAAATCCATGCACCATAGGCACCTTATCTTTGACAAAGGAGGCAAATATAAACGATGGAGAAAAGACACTCTCTTTAGTAAATGGTGCTGGGAAAACTGGGTAGCAACGTGTAAAGAATGAAATTAGAACACTTTCTAACTCCATATGCAAAAATAAACTCAAAATGGATTAAAGACCTAAATGTAAGACCAGAAACTCTAAACCTTTTAGAGGAAAACATCGCCAGAGCATTCTTTGACATAAACCACAGCAAGAACCTCTATGAGCCACATCCTAAAGTAATGGAAATAAAAGCAAAAATAAACAAACGGGATCTAATTAGACTTAAAAGCTTTTGCACAATGAAGGAAACTATAAGCAAGGTGAAAAGACAGCTCTCAGAATGAGAGAAAATAATAGCAACTGAAACAATCGAAAAAGCACTAATCTCCAAAATACACAAGCAGCTCATGAAGCTCAATACCAGAAAAACAACCCAATCAAAAAGTGAGCAGAAGACTTAAACAGACATTTCTTTAAAGAAGACCTACAAATGGCTAATAAACACATGAAAAGAGCTCAACATCTCTCATTATTAGGGAAATGCAAATCAAAACGACAATGATGTATCATCTTACACTAGTCAGAATTAGTCAGTTCAGTCGCTCAGTCCTATCTGACTCTTTGCAACCCCATGGACTGCAGCAAGCCAGGCTTCCTTGTCCATCACCAATGCCTGGAGCTTACTCAAACTCATGTTCTTCGAGTTGGTGATGCCATCCAATCATCTCATCTTCTGTTGTCCCCTTCACCTCCTGCCTTCAATCTTTCCCAGCATCAGGGTCTTTTCCAATGAGCTGGTTCTTAGCATCAGGTGGCCAAAGTATTAGAGCTTCAGCTTCAACATCAGTCCTTCTGATGAATATTCAGGACTGATTTCCATTAGAATGGACTGGTTGGATCTCCTTGCAGTCCAAGGGACTCTCAAGAATCTCCTCCAACACCACAGTTCAAAAGCATCAATTCTTCAGCACTCAGCTTTCTTTATAGTTCAACTCTCACATCCACATGTGACTACTGGAAAAACCATAGCTTTAACTAGACAGACTTTTGCTGGCAAAGTAGTGTCTCTGCTTTTTAATATGCTCTCTAGGATAGTCATAGCCTTTCTTCTAAGGAGCAAGAGTCTTTTATTTTCATGGCTGCAGTCACCATCTGCAGTGATTTTGGAGCCCCCCAAAATAAAGTCTCTCACTGTTTCCATTGTTTCCCCATCTATTTGCCGTGAAGTGATGGGACCAGATGCCATGATCCTAGCTTTTTTTCTTTTTTATAATTTTTATTTTTACTTTGGTTTACTTTACATTACTGTATTGGTTTTGCCACGATCCTAGCTTTTTGAATGTTGAGTTTTAAGCCAATTTTTTCACTCTCCTATTTCACTTTTATCAAGAGGCTCTTCAGTTCTTCTTCACTTTCTGCCATAAGGGTGGTGTCATCTGCATATCTGAGGTTATTGATATTTCTCCTGGCAATCTTGATTCCAGCTTGTGCTTCTTCCAGCCCAGCGTTTCTCACTATGTACTCTGCATGTAAGTTAAATAAGCAAGCTGACAATATACAGCCTTGACGAACTCCTTTTCCTATTTGGAACCAGTCTGTTGTTCCATGTCCAGTTCTAACTGTTGCTTCCTGACATGCATATAGGGTTCTTGAGAGGCAGGTCAGGTGGTCTGATATTCCCATCTCTTTCAGAATTTTCCACAGTTTATTGTGATCCACACAGTCAAAGGCTTTGGCATAGTCAATAAAGCAGAAATAGATGTTTTTCTGGAACTCTTTTGCTTTCTTGTTGATCCAGCGGATGTTGGCAATTACTCTATCTCAACTCTTTGTTTCTTTTGTTAACATTTACAACTTGCAATACTTTTATTGATGTATTTTTCTTTGTTTAATGTCAATATTTCCCACTAGCCCAGAAGCTCCATTTTTGTTCATCTTGTTCAGTGCTGATTTCATAGGTCCTAGCCTTGTACCTTGGAGAAGGCAATGGCATCCCACTCCAGTACTCTTGCTTGGAAAATCCCATGGATGGAGGAGCCTGGTAGGCTGCAGACCATGGGGTCGCTAAGAGTCGGAAATGACTGAACGACTTCACTTTCACTTTTCAGTTTCATGCATTGGAGAACGAAATGGCAACCCACTCCAGTGTTCTTGCCTGGAGAATCCCAGGGATGGGGGAGCCTTGTGGGCTGCCGTCTATGGGATCGCACAGAGTCAGACACGACTGAAGCGACTTAGCAGCAGTAGCAGCAGCCTTGTACCTGGAGTAAAATAAACTCTCAATAGATACTTGTTGAAACAAAAATTAGAAAGAGCAAGCATGCAGTTAATTTAAAATTTAAAAAGAAAGCATCTTCCTTTCATAGATTTTGGCAGTCTGGCCTAATGGAATCCATTGAGAGAAAGAACAGGGAAGACACAGGAACCTCTGATAGTGAATTCAGCCTGTTGAGCAAAGGATAGTCCTTCCCTGATCCACTTCACCCCTAAAGAGATTCAGCATGGCTCTCTTTAGCCAAGGTCCTTTAGGTCTGTGGCAGAGATTCTTAGCCTGGGGTCTATGAATAGGATTAGGTGGTTTATATAGTATTTTGTGATATGTTAACCTGTGTATTTTTCTAGGGAAAAATCCTACAAATATGCGAGACAGCAAAAGAGAGACAGATGTATAGAACAGTCTTTTGATCAGATTCTTAAAGGAGTTCATGATGCAGAAAAGGTTAAGAATCACTCACTGAAAGGTCCTTCTCTGGGATAACTGTTCTGAACTGCTCTAATTAAAATGTAACTACAAAACATAATTGAAGCAATGTTTCCTTAGAGTTTTTCCTGAAGCTATGATCAGACCTGTCTGAGCCTTCCCTGGCTTTGGGGTTCCTTTTAGACATTATATAATATGCTTCAAATCCTACATGGTCATGCTCTGCCCCCATGACCCACATTGACCAGGTGGCTGTTTCCTGCCTAATCTTAGATTCTGACCAGACCTGTGCAAGTATCACAATGATGCTGATGTCATCAGCACATCCCTTTGTCTGACTCAATTCTGTCAGGGCTCTTCATTGGTCCGAGATTGATGGGTCAGAATTATCATGTCACTGACAAAGATAATAAAGTATGAGTGGAGGGAAAACTGATTCAAGAACTCAAGGTCAGAAAGCAAATCCTCTTTAGAGTTTCTCCAATTTGTTGGATCATATGAGTCACCTGGAGGGCTTGTAAAATGCAGATAAAACAGATTCTATCCACAGTGACCTACTGACTCACAATCTTAAGGGGGTGGGGGAACCTGGGAATCTTTATTTTAATAAACTCCCACTGCAAGATGAGTGTTATGAGCAAGTAATTTTGGGAAGCATTATGTCTAGATTGCAATTCATCAGTCCATCTTAACACTTTACTCTCACAACCACAATTTGTGACATATTAATGATTAAAAATATTCATATTTCACAAAATTAACTAGGTAGATTATTTTATAACAAGAAAGTGGGAATTCATAGCCAAATAGCAGGATAGGAGTCAATGGATGGAAAATGACTAACAGGAAACAGCAGGGGTGAGGAGGATTCTGCCAAAGGAACCTAACCAGATTCTTGCTGAAAGCAGGCCAGCGTGGTCAGACATGACCTGGGAGTGGTAGGGGTGAGGAACCCTATTATGTATAGGTATTGAACATGAGGGAGGATGGGAAATTCAGGCTAAACTGATTTGGCAGGATTCATGTTAAATTAGGCAATACAGAGTTGACCGTTAAAGTCTGAAAGACAAGACCTAGTTGAAGAATTCAGAGGTGCCTAAATAAAGGTGACCAAAGAAGATTCTGTCACCCTGTGTGCTCATAGACATGTCCCACCTCAGAAGTGAGCCGCACCCTCTTACACTTCCCTCCACTCTTTTCTGCCCTCCTCCTCCTCGTTAGAATGCTACCCCAAGTGCTCTGTATACTGGGAATATTAAAATTGGGTCCTCTGGTTCATAGGTCTTCAAACTAGGCCCCCAGAACTCCAGTTTCCACAGAAATGGCTCATGGTTTAGAAATTATGAATATTTTAATTATTTAAAAATATAGTAGGGAATTCACTGGTGGTCCAGTGGTTAGGAATCAGCACTTTCACTTCCAAGGGCCTACAGTTTGATCCCTGGTCAAGGAACTAAGATCCTACAAGATGAATGGCCAGCCTAAATAAATAAAAATATAATAAATACATACATTATCTCAACATGATATGCATCTGCTTTGAATGAACTGGCAATGACCCACTCATGGTGTTGCCTCCAAATTAACTCATTTTGGTGTAGACTTCAAAAATTCAGTCTCCATGCATTTGAACTTTGTATAAATGGGGTCATCAATTTGGAAAGCAATAGTTTAGGGTCTTTCTTTTTTAAAAGTTAGGCTTGATCATGTCCACATCCATGAAATTACACAAGGGAGCACAGGACATCCCCCCCCTTAGTTATTTCTGAGTATCAGGATGTGGTTAACACTGTTCCACTCCAACCGATAACAGAAATTAACTGGACACAAAACAGATAAAACACTGTGATTATCATTCATGAGTCTCATTTTACATTTGGTGCTCAATTAAAGCAGCCTGGACCTTTAAATTAACAATGTACAGAAACCACAGTAGGTCCATGCACAATGGATGCTAGGTAGCTGGTGAAATAAATGGGGCTGTAAGAAACAGAGGGTAAAATATATCGTTAAGCAAAAAAATCAAAGTGCAAAACGTTTTCTATTTTTGAGGAAAAGGCTATCTCTACATACATACATGGGCTTCTCTGGTGGCTCAGTGGTATCTGCCAATGCAGGAGATGCTGGTTCAATCCCTGTATCAGGAAGAGCCCTGGAGAGGAAATGGCAACCCACTCCAGTATTCTTGCCTGGGAAATCCCATGCACAGAGGAACCTGGCAGGCTCAAAGGTGTCACAAAACAGACACAACCTAGCAACTAAACAACAAAAACAAGATTATTTTGAATAGTGTATGAAGGAAAATTTGTGAATTTAGCCTTAATCATTCAATTTACTCTAATTTATGTTCAAGCTGAAATATTCCATCTTCTCTGCTTCTTTCAAATTGTTCTGTAGCTGATTTTTATCACTTTTATTTTTCTAGTATGACATTGGTTTCCCCTAATCTGAGACCTGTGGTTTATGCAATTTATGTTTAAGAATTTCTTCCTGAAAAAAATTTAAACATTCCTTTATTTAGTTTATTTTTAACCACAACTAAGTCATCTTTGTATAAAAATCACTTTCATACAAACTGAGCCTCAAAACTCATACTTTCCAGATCAGGAAATGGACCCTCAGAAAATCTATTTGATTCACCCAAGATCATAGAGGTGTCTAGTAAGAGAGTCAAAGCATGAACCTCTTCATCTATTTTATGTTGATTGAGCACTTACTTTATCCAGGTCAATGTACTGCTGATGGGAATACAAAGATGCAGAAGACTTGGTCCCTGGCCTCAATGAAGCCCGGGTCTTTAGACTTTGAATTTAAAGTCAGGGAGCCTAAAGATGCTGGATCACTGCTAATATCACTTGAACTCAATTAGAAGAAATTGCTTTTAATTTTGATTCTTATAGTTATCAAAACAGTCCTTGGGACTGTGGCAGGAGAAAGAGAGGCTGTGTACCATTGTCCTAGAGACATGTTTTGTTTGATTTATACAGCGCTTACATTTTCTTAAATTGTTAGTTAAAAATTGGGAGAGTTCACATATCTAGATATCTAGATTCTCTTAAACAAACCCAAAGCCAAAAATCTGGCCTTACTGGACCAATATTCCCTTGTGGCAATACTTCTCTGGAGGTGAGGGGCTGCTGCCAACTTTTGATGAACTGATGCTAGCAGTTCACTTCATTGCTAACCAGTACCTTGCACACATTCCTATGCCTACCCAACCCCTGGAGCATTTAAGTCTTCTAACTCTGTTCAGTACCTTCTGGGGCTACAAATTATTTTCTGAACTGTTCCTGACAGCAGATGGCAGCAATGAACTATGCAACTTCCATGTCCCTTATTACAGGAAAGCTGGACAGTAGAAACAATTGACTTCAGAAGCTTTTCTCTTTTCCTCAAAACAAAACGAAAAATAACCTGCAGTCACTAGGTTTTAGCTAAACCAAATTTTGACAAAGTGACGAGAAAGGGATTTGGTGCCAACTGTAGCAACAAATGACTTCAGAGGCTTTTTTTTTTCTTCTTAAAAAAATTCCCAAGGTCACTCTATATTTTGGGTGAGCCATATTTTGACTCATTGGAAAAAACCCTGATGCTGGGAAAGGTTTTGAGCAGGAGGAGAAGGGGGCGACAGAAGATGAGATGGGTGGATGGCATCACCAACTCGATGGGCAGGAGTTTCAGCAAACTTTGGGAGACAGTGAAGGACAAGGGGAACTAAAAAGCCTCTTGATGAAAGTGAAAGAGGAGAGTGAAAAAGTTGGCTTAGAGCTCAACATTCGAAGCGTGTCCTCCCTTAAAAAAAAAAAAAAAAAGAGAAAACGAAGATCATGGCATCTGGTCCCATCACTTCACGGGAAATAGATGGGGAAACAGTGGAAACAGTGTCAGAATTTATTTTTTTGGGCTCCAAAATCACTGCAGATGGTGACTGCAGCCATGAAATTAAAGGACACTTACCCCTTGGAAGAAAAGTTATGACCAACCTAGATAGTATATTCAAAAGCAGAGACATTACTTTGCAGACTAAGGTCCGTCTAGTCAAGGCTATGGTTTTTCCAGTAGTCATGTATGGATGTGAGAGTTGGACTGTGAAGAAGGCTGCGTGCCGAAGAATTGATGCTTTTGAACTGTGGTGTTGGAGAAGACTCTTGAGAGTCCCTTGGACTGCAAGGAGATCCAACCAGTCCATTCTGAAGGAGACTAGCCCTGGGATTTCTTTGGAAGGAATGATGTTAAAGCTGAAACTCCAGTACTTTGGCCACCGCATGCGAAGAGTTGACTCATTGGAAAAGACTCTGATGCTGGGAGGGATTGGGGGCAGGAGGAGAAGGGGACGACCCAGGATGAGATGGCTGGATGGCATCACTGACTCGATGGACGTGAGTCTGAGTGAACTCCGGGAGATGGTGATGAACAGGGAGGCCTGGCGTGCTGCGATTCATGGGGTCGCAAAGAGTCAGACACGACTGAGCAACTGAACTGAACTGAACTGAAGGATAAGGAACCCTGCCATGCTGCAGTCCATGGGGCTTCAAAGAGTTGGACACGACTTAGGGACTGAACAACAACAACATATTTTGACGAAGTGGTGAAAGAGGGATTTAGTTTCAGTTAGTGAGAGTCTGCCTATTGTGTGCAGCAAGAATTTGTAAGGCATGAATGAGAACAGCTAGTTACCAGCAAAATAATCCTGAAACTCAGAGGTAGGGTCAACTGGCTTGCAGTCACTTGTCGGGAACCTCTTCCCCACACTATACCCAAAAATGAAGTCAAAACAGATAATACATATAAGAACTAAAATTTTAAAGGTGTTAAAGAAAACAAAAGAGTTAATCTTTGTCTACTTTGGATTAAGCAATAGTTTCTTAGACATAACACTCAAAGTGCAGGCAGAAAAAGAAGAAGTAGTTAAATGGGACCTCATCAGTCATCAAAATTTAGAACTTTTGTGCTTCAAATGATATCATCAAAAAAATGAAAAGATAACCTGAAAAATGGGAGAAAATTTTTGCAAATCATATATCTGATAAACAACTTGCATATAAAGAACTTTTACAACTGAACAATAAAAAGACAAATAACCTAATTTTTTAAAAGTCAAAGGATCTGATTAGATTTCTCTAAGGAAGATATACAAATAGATAACAAGCATATAAAAAGACATTCAACCTTATTAGTCATCGGGAAAATGCAAATCAAAACCATAATGAGATATCATACACCCCACAGGATGGCTAAAAAAACCCAGATAATAACAACACATCCCTGTTGACAGGGATGTGGAGAAATCAGAACACTCAGGCATTGCTGATAGAATTGTAAATGGTTTAGTTACTTTGGAAAATAATTTGAGTATTCCTTGAAATGTGACCTAGCAATGCCATCCCAAGATATATGGCCAAGAGAAATGAAAACATATATCCACACAGAAACTTGTACATGAATATTCATAGCAGGGTTATTAACAATAGCCAAAAGGTGGGAACCACTCAAGTGCCTTCCTTGACACTTCCCTGGTGGCTCAGATGGTAAAAGCATCTGCCTACAATGCAGGAGACGTGAGTTCGATTCCTGGGTTGGGAAGATCCCCTGGAAAAGGAAATGGCAACCCATTTCAGTGTTCTTGCCTGGAAAACTCCATGGACAGAGGAGCCTGGTAGGCTACAGTCCATGGGGTCACAAAGAGTCAGACACGACTGAGAGACTTCACTCAAGTGCCCATTAACTGGTGAGTAAATAAACAAATGGCAGCCCACTCCAGTATTCTTGCCTGGAGAATCCCAGGGACAGAGGAGCCTGGGGGGCTGCCGTCTATGGGGTAACACAGAGTCGGACACGACTGAAGTGACTTAGCAGCAGAAATAAACAAAATGTAATATATCCACACAGTGGAATAGTATTCAGTTACAAAAAGAAATGAAGTACCAAACATATTGCAGTATGGATAAACATTGAGAAATTATGCTAAATGAAAGAAGACAGACACAAAGTGATTCCATTTATATGAAATGTACAGAATAGGTAAATATGTAGAGATATAAAGTAGATTAATGATTGCCAGAGACTGTAAGGAAGGGAGATCCAGAATGATTGCTACTGGGTACAGGTTTTCTTTTTGGGGTGGTTAAAATATTCTGAAATTAAAAAGCAGTGGTGATTGAAAAACTCAAGGAATATACTATAAACAACTGAATTACACTTTCAAATGTTGAATTTTATAGTGTGTAAATTATGTCTCAGTAAATTGGTACTGTTTAAAAGGGCACATTAGTTATGTCTCCTGCAGTGCTTCAGGATCAACTGTAAGAAAATAATTTTTCAACATATAAGGAATATAGTTTGGTGTGAGTGATTTATGGGTGATGGGATGTGGGTTAAAGCAGCTATAGCTGTGGACAAGACTCCCTTCTCTGGCTTCTGGAGGTGATTAAGACTGAACAATGGCAACAAGGAAAAGTGGGAAAGTTGCAAAGGAGACCAAAGCGAGAGGCCTAGCCTGGAATAGAAACTACCTTACTCTCAACAGATGAAAAAGATGAGGCCATAGAGCGTCCTTCTCTCTTTGTGAGATAACAGAAATCATCCTGAAAATAATGTCCTTCCAACAAGAATAGAGCATGAGCAAAGTATATGTTTCAACAAGGCAAAGGTCTTTGACCTTTAACAGTAGTTCTTTCTGTTAGGGATTGCCTGACCAAAATTTCCTCATTTCACTATAAATCCACTGAGTTCCACTGAGTTTACACATACACACACACACACACACACACAGAACCCAACATTTTATGGTGACCAAATTAATTATTTTGCTGGAGAAAATGATGGCAGGTCCAATAAAGCTAAATCTCAAAACATCAAGATTCTTTGTCACCCAGACTGCAAACCCTGTTGTTAAGGTGGCCCTCTTCCCTCTCCTAAGCTATCATCCATATCTACTTAGTCATCATGGTCTATTGATTTATGTTTCCCATCTAATGTACCTCACATCTGTCCTTTTGTTTTTAATCCTCTTATCAGTCTATCAGACCAGGTGCTCATCAACTCATGCCTGAAAAACAAATGAAATAACTAATGGGGAGAAAATAAAAGTGTCAGTTTAAGTGCTAAGTAACTACAAATTTCCTCTTAGGGGAAGAGATTTGTGTTTGTTTTAGCAAACACTTTGATGGATCATTTTGATTGCTCAAAGATTACCCTTGGGGCATGGTTGGAATAAACCAGAGCAAAACATTTCTGCTTGAGAAACTATTAGTATTGACGTAGTTTGGCATCTGAGGGAAAGTAGGAGAGAGTGAAAGAGAGAGGAAGAGAATTGAGAAAACTCAGCCCTGTTAGAATGGCTAAGGAACTTTTAATGTGAAAGTTATTTAACATTTAATTTTAAGTTGGTTGCTATTATACTCTAAATACTTGGTCCTTCAGTAAAATCTGTGAACACACAGCTATTGGTAGTATACAGGAAAGTGAAGGAATCAAGGAGTGAGCAGAGAAGCAACACAGTACAGAAAAGGAACTATATATCCAGGAGGTGTGAGAAGAAAATGAGAACATAAAAGCAGAAACTGATCTCAAAGTACTAATGGTAACTGACCTCAAAATGGCTCAGCAGTGAGGCCACCAAACCTGGGAACCCTTTTCTTCAACAGCTTAATCAAGATTTTCACAAGTGATGTCTTATGGTGAATATTTACCAATCTTTTATGGTTGTGTAGCATTTGAACTCCCTTTGTGTATGGGGGAGTTGTCTATTGTGTGTATCTTGGTGGAAGAAAGTTCCCTGCCTCTAACTACAGAGCTCAAGAGGGCCACACATTCCTATTTTCTGCTCTTAGCAACTAGGATACAGACATATGACCGAGGTTCAGCCACATGACCTAAGTGTTTAGCTCCTTTTTAGGACTTGAGAAAAAGACATGTTTTATTTTATTGGAGTATAGTTGATTAACAATGTTGTGTTAGTTTCAGTTGTACAACAAAGTGTTTCAGTTAAACATGTGTATATTCTTTTTCAAATTCTTTCCTAAATAAGGTTGTTACATAATATGAACAGAGTTCCCTGTGCTATATAGTAAGTCCTTGTTGGTTATCAATTTTAAATATAGCAGTGAGTTTTAATATGGAGAAAGTGAATATACTTTCTATATTAAAAATATTTGAAGATTTTTCACTAGCCATGGTTTCA
>SJYQ01006681.1:0-40347 GCA_006410935.1 Redunca redunca
TAGATCATACCTCCAGCCTTCCACCGTTACCACCACCAACACACACACACACACACACACACACACACACACAGAGCTTCCTGCACTTCCTGCCTCTGAACTTTTTCTCATTTAGTTTCTTCTTCCGGAAATACTTTCCCAGGCCCCACCCCAACGAATGCAGATTTTTCCTGTCCTGCCAGCATCCTCTCAAGAAACCTCTTCCCTGTTATTCATTTCCTCCAAATCCCCTTCAAGGATATGAAAATAATTTCTCTACCTTCTGAAAAGTGTACACACTGGATTGTCCCACTGCACCGTAATTTTCCTAAGTATATTTGATCTGTTCCTGTTAATGCAACTCTTCACAGTGGCCTTCATATCTTCATTTCTCCTCTTCAGTAGCTATGGCATCACCTAGGACTTATGACCAAATGTTATCCAGTGAGTGAATTAATGAATACGTATACTTCATCTTGGCTAGAAAAGCAGTTGTTCAGTCGCTCAGTAGTGTCCAACTCTTTTCGATCCTATGGACTGCAGCATGCCAGGCTTCCCTGTCTTTCACCATCTCCTGGAGTTTGCTCAAACTCATGTCCATTGAGTCCATGATGGCATCCAACCATTTCGTCCTCTGTTGTCCCCTTTTCCTCCTGCCTTCAGTCTTTTACCAGCATCAGGGTCTTTTCCAATGAGTTGGATCTTTGCATCAGGTGGCCAAAGTATTGGAGCTTCAGCTTCAGCATCAATCTTTCCAGTGAATATCCAGGGTTCATTTCCTTTAAGGTTACTGGTTTAATCTCCTTGCTGTCCAAGGAACTCTCTAGAGTCTTCTCCAACACCACAATTCAAAGCATCAATTCTTCAGCACTCAGCCTTCTTTATGGTCCAACTCTCACATCCATATATCACTACTGGAAAAGCCATAGTTTTAACTATAGGGACCTTTGTCGGCAAAATAATGTCTCTGTTTTTTAATATGCTGTCTAGGTTTGTCATAGCTTTTCTTCCAAAGAGCAAGTGTCTTTTAATTTCATGGCTGCGGTCACCATCCACAGTGATTTTGGAGCCCAAGAAAATAAAGTCTGTCACTCTTCCCATTGTTTTCCCATCTATTAGCCATGAAGTGATGGGACCAGATGCCATGATTAGTTTTTTGAATGTTGAGTTTTAAGCCAGCTTTTTCACTCTCCTCTTTCACTTTCATCAAGAGGTTCTTTAGTTTCTCTCTGCTCTCTGCCATAAGGTGTTATCTGTATATCTGAGGTTATTGTTATTTCTCCCGGCAATCTTGATTCCAGCTTGTACTTCATCCAGCCCAGCATTTCACATGTACTCTGCATATAAGTTAAATAAGTAGGGTGATAATATACATCCTTGTTACACTCCTTTCCCAGTTTTGAACCAGTCCGTTGTTCTATGTCTGGTTCTAAGTGTTGCTTCTTGACTCAAATACAGGTTTCTCAGGAGGCAGGTAAACTGGTCTGGTATTCCCATCTCTTTAAGAATTTTTCACCGTTTGTTGTGATCCACAGTCAAAGGCTTTACAATTAATGTTATCTTTCTGGAAGACTGGTCATGTTATCTCAGACCATGACTCTGGGCAGGTACAAGGAGGGATGAGGGAAGGGAGAGGATTTGTCATTTGTTACATTGTTTCCTGTGTGCACTGTTCTAGGCTTTCTCAACATTTAACATCAATTTTATAAATTATCTAAGGATACAGTTCTGCTCTCAGAGTGCTCAGATGTGTCCAACTATTTTCAGCCCCATGGACTACAACCCTCCAGGTTCCTCTGTCCATGGCATTTTTCAGGCAAGAATACTAGAGTGGGTTGCCATTTCCTACTCTAGGAGATCTTCCTGATCCAAGGATCAAGCTTGTGGCTCTTGCGTCTCCTGCATTGGCAGACAGATTCTTTTACCACTGTGCCACCTTAAAGCAATGGTTGCTTTGCAACTTCATATCAAATAAATTCTTGAAAAAAAAATGCTAAAGGTCATATTTTTCCAGGAAGAACCAAGCACAAGTGACAGTTTAAATATTTGATGTGTCCTGATCAACCAGGTCAGATAAGCATCAGCCTTTTGTAAAGAGATGAAAACGATATGGTAAACAGTTGTGGTAGGCTTTTAGTAAATGCACCATTAAGGATAATGAAGGCATACTGCAAATGAAGGCATACTGTTTACTCTCTATTCTTCATACCTCATTGTACAGTGGGGAAAAAAAATGACTTCTATGTAAAAAAAAAAAATAGAATAGATTATCTGACTTCCTAAATGAATACTTACTCCCTATTGTGAGAAAACCCTTGGTCTTTTCTTGAGAGAAAAATGGTATCACAGCTCTTTCTTTATTTATTTTGAGGAATCAAACCAGTATAGACAAATGATAGTTTATATCTGCCCATGAATTTCTGCACTATTTTACCTAGCTTTGTAGATTAGTTTTCAAGCCGGAGGCTATCATCATTGTTTGAATTTTTATCAGGGTGCAGGATCAGATTACCTGAATGCATTCTGGCCCATCCCAACTCAGCCCCTTACACAACTCAGCTGACTTTTGACCTCAGTAAGCCCAGAACATAGAAGAGCTGTGACCACACTTGAAAGTCGTGTCAGACTCTTTGTGACCCTGTGGACTGTAGCCCTCCAGGCTCCTCCATCCATGGGATTCTCCAGGTGAAAATACTGGAGTGGGTTGCCATTTCCTTCTCCAGGGGATCTTCCTGACCCAGGGATCGAACCCAGGTCTCCCGCATTGCGGGCAGATGCTTTTACCTCTGACCCACCAGGGAAACCAATAAAACTTGAGAAGTCAGGCAGTCCAGTCAGACAGTGGGCCAGTCTGTGCTGGTAGAAATATTGATGGATGGAGCTTTAATCTCTGTTAGGTCCACTACCAAAGCAAAGTTTCACAGAGGCTCAAACACAAAAGGAAGCAGTTTATGCCATATTTTTGTCTTAACAGGTATATAATAGACACTTTGCTAACTCTACTAGACCTAGGAATAATGTTGAGAAAACTAGACATAGTGCTAGTTCTACTACATATTAAAAGAAAGAAGTGTGTGTGTTAGATGCTCAATCACGTCCAACCCTTTGGGACCCATGGACTGTAATCTGCCAGGCTCCTCTGTCCATGCGATTTTCCAGGCAAGAATACTGGAGTGGGTTGTCATTTCCTCCTCCAGGGGATCTTCCCAACTCAGGGATCAAACCCACGTCTCCTGTGTCTTCTGCATTTAAAGCAGATTCTTTACCCACTGAACCATGGGAGAAGCCACAAAGATAAAACAAGATAGCAACTCCAAGGGAAGGAGTGGGTGAGATAGCTCAGCCAAGATTTCCCAGTAGGCCACTGGATGGATTGGACCTGTTACTTCAGCCAGGAGTCTCTTTTGATAGTGATGGAGTGATGGAGCAGGCAAAGATGAGCCGGGAGATATCCCCCAGGACCTGCTGGAGGAACACAAACATGGAGCACACATTTTTGTCTTCATAATACAGCAAGAGGTAAAGGATGGTGTCCAAGGGTTTGGTGTCTCCAGCCTTGGTCTTGGTGACTTCTCTGCTTCCTTTAGGAAGCTGTGCAGAGCTGTGAGACATCGGAAGAGGGTCTGCTAATTCTTGATGGTCCAGGTTTCTGGGGATACACTTCGGGATGTAGCTTGCCTCATTTATGGCTGCGATACACAGCCTCACCTCCCTTTAGAGAATCACAGCAGATATCAAGGCTGGAGACAGCATTTGGGCCCAACAATAGGGATTTGATTTTGATTTCTATTTCCAACTACAGTTTTAGGTGAGAGAAAAGAGGTCCATGATATATATATATTTATACAGCTATACCATAAAATTTACTCATTTTAAGCATACAAGTGATTTTACATAACTTTATGGAACTGTATAAACATTAGTACACTTTAATATTAGAACGGAGAAGGCAATGGCACCCCACTCCAGCACTCTTGCCTGGAAAATCCCATGGGCAGAGGAGCCTGGTAGGCTGCAGTCCATGGGGTCGCTAAGAGTCAGACATGACTGAGCGACTTCCCTTTCACTTTTCACTTTCCTGCATTAGAGAAGAAAATGGCAACCCACTCCAGGGTTCTTGCCTGGAGAATCCCAGGGACGGGGGAGCCTGGTGGGCTGCCATCTCTGGGGTCGCACAGAGTTGGACACGACTGAAGCAACTTAGCAGCAGCAGCAGCAATATTAGAACAGTTCCATCATCTCCAAAAGAAACCTTGCACCCCTTTACAGTCATTCCCCACTTCTGGCCATAGCCTCAAACAACTACTTACCTACTTTCTGTCTCTATAATTTGCATATTCTGGATATTTCATGTAAATGGAATCATACAATGTATAGCTTTGTATTTGCCTTCTCTTGCTTAGCACAATATTTTCAAGGTTCATTTATGTTCTAGCGTGTATTAATGGTTTTTGTTCTTTTTTATGGCTTAATAATAGTCTATTGGATAGATATACCACATTCTGTTTATCCATTATCAGTTGTTGAATATTTGGATTATTTCAACTTTAGGGCTATTATGAATGACACTACCATGAATGTATCATGTAAAACTCTCTGTATGGTCATGTGTTTTCATTTATCTTGAGTACACAATGTTTTAAAATGGAAAAGAAAAGGATAAGTAAACAAAATGGAATCTGAAAGGATATGAACCATGGTTTTCAAAGTGATTACCATTAGGTGGTAAGAAGATTTCTTCTTCTTACTTATCTAAATTTTCTTTCAATAAACTTGTATTATTTTAACTTTTCCTGTGTGTCTGTAATAAGACAAAGCCAACAAAGTTCTTCTTTTTTAAAGCAAAAAAATCAACAATTATTTGGAAAGTTTCAATCCCTCTTTTGACAACTGAATCTTCTTGGGAATCCATACCAGATGGTTTATAGTGAGATATTATTTTAAAATACTTAATAAGTTTTCTTACCCATGTTTCTAACCATTAGCCCTTCACTCAACCAGTTAGCTTAAGACATTTTGTGTTAGTACATTCCCAGAGAAAGGGTAGACCTCAAATTAAATGAGACTAGGTTTCTTCTACTTTGATGAATAAATTTAATTTTAATTAGAAGTTTCCAGTTGTAGATAATTTTCAAATTTTTATTCCTCACCTTTAAGTTGTGCCCTTTTGAGTTTTATTTCTCTCCTTTGAGTTGTAAGTTTAGTATCTTATTCAGTCTTTCTTTGAGAATCCTCAGACTCAACATGGCTCTAGATTCAACTTCCTCAGTCCTCCTTACACCATACCTCCCTGCTTCTAACTACCACGGTCTCAACCCTGAATCATTCCTAACCTCTCTCCCCCTAACTCCTCTCTTCAGTGTGTTGTCAAGTCTGACCAATTCTGCACCCCCAAATTCTCTCCTACTTGTCCCCTTCTGTGAGGTCAGGTCCTCATTGCGGGGTGGTCCCACCACTGATGCCCGTAGCCTCCATGAATTCAGCCTGCAAGCAGCGTGAGGTGAGAGAGAACCATAGAAATTCTGCTGTTGGTCCTCTCCAGCAGGGCTCTTGTGAGCAAGAGATGTGAGATGTGAGCCTGTTGTCCCCACTGAGCCTCCAGCCTTGCTCTGCCTTTCATTGTCAGTTCTCCCACATCTATGATTTTGTTGTTCAATGACAGCCAATTTTATTCAGCATGATCCTTAGTTAAAAGCCAGCCACTGCTTCTGGGGCTGAACCAATAAACAGCAATTAATCCTGAAACTGGAGCTAAAACAGCCTGGGTTGGGCTGCAACATGGCACCTTCCTAAGTATTTTTCAAAGATAAATTCAAGCAAAAATTTTCACTACATGCTTTCCTTTCAGTCATGAACACTAACATTAGATGGGGTTCCACTGTATGGTCGCTAGGAAAATTCAAAGGCCCTTTGAGTACACAATATTATCACAATCCTACCAAAAAAACAAAAAGAATAAAAATAGATATCTGTAGAGAACAGTAGATCAGCAATTCATGTTTACATCTTAAAATGATTTTTTTTAACCAAGGAAGCTTGGTGTTTTCACCTTGCATGAACCTTTCACATTCCTAGTCTGACACACAGTATTATTTCATTTGTCAGATTGACTCATGGATTGCCACACTACCTTAATGCCTCACCTTTAGATCCTGATCCTTCTACCTCCAGATCACTCAGGTGGCTGCAGCTGTGTGACTTGAGGTTCAAACACTTGCAGGGCACTGAGAAAGCTCTGGCTATAAGATCTGGCTTCCTTTCAGCAGGAGCTGTCGTTGTTGTTATTTATGGATTTATCTATGTTTTTGGCTACGCTGTTTCTTCGTTGCTGTGTGTGGGTATCTCTAGTTGCAGTGAGCAGAGGCTACTCTTTGTTGTAGTACGTGGACTTCTTATTGTGGTAGCTTCTTTTGTTGCGGAGCACAGGCTCTGGGCCCAGGGCCTCAGTAGTTGTGATTCACAGGCTTAGTTGCCCCGTGGAATGTGGAATCTTCCTAGACTGCAGGTCAAACTCATGTCCCCTGCTTTGGACTGTGGATTCTTAACCACTAGACCACCAGGGAAGTCCTCAGCAGGCTTTTTTCTTTGTATATGTATGTAAGTTTTCTCTGTACTCACAACATATGTTTTAATAAACAGACAGGGAAAGAATCAGAACCCTTCAGGTTTTCCTTAGCAGAAAGGTAAGCAGTGTGAATGTTTTCTGGTGGCACTTGCAAATTCTGAGTAGGACAGGTCATAGTTTTTAGGTCTCTTGTACTGTGCATTGATGAAGCACTCAACCATATAACTGATGGCGGGGAGGATGCCCAGGAGAAGAATGAAGAGACTTAGATTCCAGTCCCAACTCTGTTACTGATAAATAGTGAATGTGAAAGCACACTGCAAACTATAAACACCGTGCAAATGTATAAAACAATTAGTATTGGTTTCCATGATTCCTAGAACTACTTTTCTTGTCTCCACTGAACCTTTTCAACATTGTTCTCAAAATTAGCCTCCAGTGTTCTCTCATGGTCTAGTGAAAGTGAAAGTCACTCAGTCGTGTCCAACTATTTGCAACCCCATGGACTATATAGTTCATGGAATTTTCTGGGCCAGAATACTGGCCTTTCCCTTCTCCAGGGGATCTTCCCAACCCAGGCATCAACCCAAGTATCCCAAATTGCAGGCGGATTCTTTACCAACTGAGCTATGGGGGAAGCCCAATGTGACTTAATTTGTCAACCTATTGACAACCATAGATCTACTAAACCACAATCTGACCCAAATGCGGTATATATTGAGGCTTAATTTCCCCAAATAGAATGTAGATAAGAAGACTTTCTAGGGGATCAAGCTGTTGGATGGAGGGTGACTGAGTTCAGTTCTGTTGTTCAATCATGTCCGACTCTTTGTGACCCCACGGACTGCAACATGCTAGGCTTCCCTGTCCATCATCAACTCCTGGAGCTTGCCCAAACTCATGTTCATTGAGCCGGTGATGCCATCCAACCATCTCATCCTCTGTCGTCCCCTTCTCCTCCCACCTTCACTCTTTCCCAGCATCAGGATCTTTTCTAATGAGTCAGTTCTTCCCATCAGGTGGTCAAAGTATTGGAACTTCAACTTCAGCATCAGTCCTTCTAATGAATAATCAGGGTTGATTTCCCTTACAATTGACTGGTTTGATCTCCTTGCAGGCAAAGGGACTGTCAAAAGTCTTTTCCAACACCACAGTCCAAAAGCATCAATTCTTCAGTGCTCAGCTTTCTTTCTAGTCCAACTCTCACATCTATACATGACTACAGGAAAAACCCTAGCTTTGACTATATGGAACTTTGTTGGTAATGTCTCTGCTTTTTAATATGCTTTCTAGGTTGGTCATAGCTTATCTTCCAAAGAGCAAGTGTCTTTTAATTTCATGGCTGCAGTCACCATCTGCAGCGATTTTGGAGCCCAAGAAAATAAAGTCTGTCACTGTTCCCATTGTTTCATCATCTATGCCATGAAGTGATGGAGGGTGACTGGAGGATGACTGAACTGATGTCTAAATGTTCTAAGTGCTTTTCTTAAAGAAAAAAAAAGTGGTTGCTGCAATGGAATGATGGTGAGTCACCAATTAAATTCTTTAAAGCACAGGGCTTTGAGATTTTATTCCTACCTCTGATTACAATGAGGATTATGCTTGATCACCAAGACAGAGGTAGAAGAACAGATGTTTCCTTCTGTGTTATAAAGACTAATTATTACAGTTCAAAAACTGTCAAAATTGCAATGCTTCCCATTGTATGTTCCACACTTAATCCAAAGGGAAGTAGGATTCGTTGAGGGTAAAAATAAAGAGAATCAGAAATCCTGGACAGTTTCTCTGATCCTATTGCTAACCCCCTGCTTATAGTTTGCTTATGAGATGATACCCTTTCATACTCAATTTGTTCTTCCAGAGAATGAATGTAACACCAGAAGTTCTCCCTGACCAAGCGCCTTCTGGCTTAAATCAAAGTCTATAAAACCACAGTTAATGACCTGGCAAAGGGGTATTGCTCGCTAAATAAGGTGATCATATGTCCCACTAGCCCCAGACAATCCCATCACAATACCTCTTGTCTCCAGGTAATTACTAATACCACTGCCTTTCTCTCTCAAAACTGGCCCAATTTGGACAGCTGATAATCCAGTCATGAATTTCATCCTAATAAGCTGTATATAAGTAGTTTACACAAAGAAGAGAGTCATTGTATTTTAAAGTGCGATGCATGTTCTTTTGTTGACCATGATGGCTACTCCATTTCTTCTGAGGGATTTCTGCCCGCAGTAGTAGATATAATGGTCATCTCAGTTAAATTCACCCATTCCAGTCCATTTTAGGTCACTGATTCCTAGAATGTCTACGTTCACTCTTGCCATCTCCTGTGTCACCACTTCCAATTTGCCTTGATTCATGGACCTGACATTCCAGGTTCCTATGCAATATTGCTTTTTACAGCATCAGACCTTGCTTCTATCACCAGTCACACCCACAACTGGGTATTGTTTTGCTTTGGCTCCATCCTTCATTCTTTCTGGAGTTTTTTCTCCACTGATCTCCAGTAGCATACTGGGCACCTACCGACCTGCGGAGTTCCTCTTTCAGTATCCTATCATTTTGCCTTTCATACTTTTCACGGCATTCTCAAGGCAAGAATACTGAAGTGGTTTGCCATTCCGTTCTCCAATAGACCACATTCTGTCAGACCTCTCCACCATGACCCGCCTATCTTGGGTGGCCCCACATGGCATGCCTTAGATTCATTGAGTTAGACAAGGCTGTGGTGCATGTGATTAGATTGACTAGTTTTCTGTGATTATGGTTTCAGTGTGTCTGCCCTCTGATGCCCTCTCGCAACACCTAACCGTCTTACTTGGGTTTCTCTTACTTATCACAGTAATCCCAGTCTATGCCACAACCAGTAACGCTGGAGAGGCTGAAGTTGAATGGTTCTATAAAGACCTACAAGACCTTCTAGAACACCCAAAAAAGATGTCCTTTTCATTATAGGGAACTGGAATGCAAAAGTAGGAAGTCAAGAAACACCTGGGGTAACAGGCAAATTTGGCTTGGAATATGAAATGAAGCAGTTCAGTTCAGTTCAGTCGCTCAGTCGTGTCCGACTCTTTGCGACCCCATGAATCGCAGCATGCCAGGCCTCCCTGTCCATCACCAACTCCCAGAGTTCACTCAGACTCACGTCCATAGAGTCCGTGATGCCATCCACCCATTTCATCCTCGGTCGTCCCTTCTCCTCCTGCCCCCAGCCCCTCCCAGCATCAGAGTCTTTTCCAATGAGTCAGCTCTTTGCATGAGGTGGCCAAAGTCCTGGAGCTTCAGCTTTAGCATCATTCCTTCCAAAGAAATCCCAGGGTTGATCTCCTTCAGAATAGACTGGTTGGATCTCCTTGCAGTCCAAGGGACCCTCAAGAGTCTTCTCCAACACCACAGTTCAAAAGCATCAATTCTTCGGCACTCAGCCTTCTTCACAGTTCAACTCTCACATCCATTCATGACCACAGGAAAAACCAGAGCCTTGACTAGACGGACCTTAGTCGGCAAAGTAATGTCTCTGCTTTTGAATAGGCTATCTAGGTTGGTCATAACTTTTCTCCCAAGGAGTAAGCGTCTTTTAATTTCATGGCTGCAGTCACCATCTGCAGTGATTTTGGAGCCCAAAAAGATAAAGTCTGACACTGTTTCCACTGTTTCCCCATCTATTTCCCATGAAGTGATGGGACCAGATGCCATGATCTTCGTTTTCTGAATGTTGAGCTTTAAGCCAACTNATATGGAACAACAGACTGGTTCCAAATAGGAAAAGGAGTACATCAAGGCTGCATATTGTCACCCTGCTAATTTAACTTATATGCAGAGTACATCATGAGAAACACTGGGCTGGAAGAAACAGAAGCTGGAATCAAGATTGCCAGGAGAAATATCAATAACCTCAGATATGCAGATCACACCACCCTATGACAGAAAGTGAAGAGGAACTAAAAAGCCTCTTGATGAAAGTGAAAGAGGAGAGTGAAAAAGTTGGCTTAAAACTTAACATTCAGAAAACTAAGATCATGGCGTCTGGTCTCATCACTTTATGGCAAATAGGTGGGGAAACAGTGGAAATAGTGTCAGACTTTATTTTTGGGGGCTCCAGAATCACTGCAGATGGTGATTGCAGCCATGAAATTAAAGGACACCTACTCCTTGGAAGGAAAGTTATGACCAACCAGACCACCTGACCTGCCTCTTGAGAAATCTGTATGCAGGTCAGGAGGCAGCAGTTAGAACTGGACATGGACCAACAGACTGGTTCCAAATAGGAAAAGGAGTACATCAAGGCTGTATATTGTCATGCTGCTTATTTAACTTATATGCAGAGTACATCATGAGAAACACTGGGCTGGAAGAAACACAAGCTGGAATCAAGATTGTCGGGAGGAAATATCAATAACCTCAGATATGCAGATGACACCACCCTTATGGCAGAAAGGGAAGAGGAACTAAAAAGCCTCTTGATGAAAGTGAAAGAGAAGAGTGAAAAAGTTGGCCTAAAGCTCAACATTCAGAAAAAGAAGGTCATGGCATCCAGTCCCATCACTTCATGGCAAATAAATGGGGAAACAGTGGAAACAGTGTCAGACTTATTTTTTCGGCTCCAAAATCACTGCAGATGAAACTAAAAGACGCTTACTCCTTGGAAGAAAAGTTATGAGCAACCTAGGTAGTATATTCAAAAGCAGAAACATTACTTTGCCGACTAAGGTCCGTCTACTCAAGGCTCTGGTTTTTCCTGTGGTCATGTATGGATGTGTGAGTTGATCTGTGAAGAAGGCTGAGTGCCAAAGAATTGATGCTTTTGAACTGTGGTGTTGGAGAAGACTCTTGAGGGTCCCTTGGACTGTAAGGAGATCCAACCAGTCTATTCTGAAGGAGATCAACCCTGGGATTTCTTTGGAAGGAATGATGCTTAAGTTGAAACTCCAGGACTTTGGCCACCTCATGCAAAGAGTTGACTCATTGGAAAAGACTCTGATGTTGGGAGGTATTAGGGGCAGGAGGAAAAGTGGACGACAGAGGATGAGATGGCTGGATGGCATCACTGACTTGATGGACGTGAGTTTGAGTGAACTCCGGGAGTTGTTGATGGACAGGGAGACCTGGGGTGCCGCAATTCATGGGGTCACAAAGAGTCGGACATGACTGAGTGACTGAACTGAACTGATGCACGTTCAGGGTTGGGGAGGAATTACTTATAATTATCTTATAATCTTTCACAAATGTTTTCAGGTACCTCCTACAAGAGAGACACTTGACTAAGTAAATACTAGGGATACAACAGAGAATGACATACCAAGGGGTTTGCTGGAGGTGAATCGGGGTTATAAATGGATACACATATACAATTACTAGAGAGAGTGATTTGTGTTAAGATAAGGGTGTGTCTCAGAGTGTCATGAGAGCCTATGGGAGGGGCACCTGGGTCTTGGGGAGACCAGGAGGGCAGAGATTTGTTGAAAGAAACAATTGATAAGATGATACACAAGAGAAGAGCAGGCATTAGTTAGCTGAAGGAGTGCAGGACAAGGAGAAGTACTCGAGGCGAAGGATATAGCACAAATGAAGATTGTGAAATCATGGTAGGATCAAAGAGTTAAAAACAGTTCATTATAGATTGAGCATAGAATGTGGGGCGAATAAGAAAAAAGAGCTTATGAGGGAGAAAGCAGTAAAGCTGGAAAATCTGGACCAAGATGGAGAGGTGATGCAATTCAGAGAAAGGAACAGGGAGAGGCATTATAGCGTGGTAGAACAGCCAGCAATCTATCCTGGTTGATGACTTCATCCAAAGTTCATGGAGAAGTTTTGAGCAAGAGATGGGCTGCCCAGCGTTATGCTCAGGTCAATGGTTCTGAGCAGGACTGAGAGTATGTGAGCTTGGCTCCTGTTTCTGGTCCCTCTTAGCCTGACTCATCACTTGTGGGTCAACTTGTATGCATATACAAGTGCATAGACTTTAGAAATCACTTAATCCCATCCTCCTTTGCTTTAATAGATCAGGAAACTGTTCCTATGGGAAGATCTGTACCTGATAGTGTCCTAGGTAGCTACCTCTTTCCCCATCAGAACTCTATTTCTACTTTCTCAGAGCTATGAAACCCCAGACCCAACCAACAGACCTGTACAGAATGAAAACCTGAAGACACCAGAAATTGGGCCAAAAGTAGAGTATGACACAGCTTTCTCTGAAAATGGGTTCCACCTGGACTCAAGTGGATAGAGAGGAGTCAAGGATTTATTGTGTTATAAAAGGACTCTGGGAATTGGTGATGGACAGGGAGGCCTGGCATGCTGCGGTTCATGGGGTCGCAAAGAGCTAGACACAACTGAGTGACTGAACTGAAAAGCAGATGACCACTCATTTAAGAAATGGAAATCAGGGGACATTCCTGGTGTCCAGTGGTTAAGAATCCACCTTGCAATGCAGGGCACTCAGGTACCATCCCTGGTTGGAGAGCTAAGATCCCACACGCTACGGAGCAGCTAAGCCCACACAGTCTGGCAACTACTGAGCCTGGGTACTCCGGAGTGCATGCTCTCTGAGGAGCACTGTCAGGATCACTCATTGCCAAACAGATGGGTCAAAGCATCTGCAAAAATAGGAAAAGTTTGGTGCTCTCTTGTAGCAGTGTCTGCGTGAAAGTTCCCTTTTATCCCTTTCCTTGTGACATTTTATCTTTTTGAGACTAATGCTGTCATTGAACACAAATTTCTCTTCCAGGACCCATCACTCAAGTAAGGTTTAACATTATGAGAAAAACAGTTAAGTGTGATTAAATGCTTCTCCAAGGGATCTTCCCCACCCAGGAAATGAACTCAGGTCTCCTGCATTGCAGGCAGATTCTTTACCAACTGAGCTACCAGGGAAGCCCAAAATAATGTTAAAAGAAATCAGAACACTTTTGTCTGTTAAAAAAATATATTGGAAGGAAATAAAGCAAATTATTAAATAATAAATTTATTTCTTTCTAAATCTCTGTAATTTTTAAGTTTTCATGAATGAACTGATTGTCATAGATTATAAAAATGTATTTAAAAATAAGTATTTTCTGACATCATGAGAAGATCTAACCCAGGAAGCAAATCATAACTTTCCAGCATTTTCTCTCACTGTCCCCTTCCTGCTCTCTGTTCTAACAAACCTACCTCATACTTTGTCACCTTAGAGTCTTTGCTAACTGGGAAATCCACATCTCCTTGTCTACCAAAAGTGTCTGTGGAGACAAATCCTTTGGTCCTGCAAAGCCAGTTGAGATGACACCCTGTCTATGAAAACCTCCATGATAATTAGAACCATTGGTATTTTAACTGCCTTCAACTGCTTGTATGTCTCTTCAGGTCTTTCATGCTTCATATCTCATGTTATTAAAAGTAATAGTATTAGCAGTAATACTGTAATGCCTTTGCTATACTATGAACAAGGGCTTTAGGAATTTTGAAAATACCTTGATTACAGTAAACAGAGGTGATTGGTAAATAAGTGAATTTGTCCTAGGATTTGAGTCAGATCTAAAAGACTGGAAAATCGTGCCGTGTCTTCTTTTTTTTCCTTTTTCCAGCTGTGTAGCATTGCTTTTGATTTGGTTAGTATAGCAACTAAGTGGTTTTAGTAACAGTCGCTTTTTAGGGTTGACAAATAGAAAAACACAAGAAAATGCCTGTGTTTCTTTTTAAAAAACACCAATAGAACATGTTGTATCTTTCCTTATTTAGAACAACTTACTATCCTGCCTTGGGCAACTAGCTTCCTGGGTTCCAGAGGAACTGTTGGCTCTAAAATTAGAAGAAATGAGTTTGGATTAAGAGCTCTCTAAGGCCCCTTCCAAATCTAGCCTTCTATGATGATAAAGCCAAGTCTGACTTTTAGAGACTTCGATTGTTGTGTTCTAAACATTATGTCAAAGTACCATAACTATTAATAATGTTTAGCATTTACAAGAATGTGCAGCCTGATGCTTTCTTGATTCTCCTGATCTAGTCTCTGCTTTAGTATTTTTTTCTTTCTAGAAGAACCTAAAGTCAAAAGCTTCCTCTCTGTTTGGCTTCTCAAGTGCAGACACGCCTTCTGCAGCTACAGCCACCCCCAGTTAACCTGTCTCCTCACCACAAGGGCATGAGCCCCCATGACTCAGCAATCCCAGCCTCTGGAAGAGTCCATCATCATGACAAACCATCAGCCATTAGCTTTCTTGCACAGTAGTTCTGAGTGAGGCAAGTACAACTTTCTTTTCAATATAAATCTCCAGATCCAATTAAGTGGCCAACTTTTAATTCTTCCCATGGGAATTTTATTGATAATCTATTAAGTACATAGTTACGCCTTATAAACTGTGGATGATATGTAACACATAATCTACCATAACACAAATAAGTAACATTTATTTCCAATTTTACCATTTACAGGTGGTTTCCACATGTATGTGTGCCATATTGTCTCTTAGAATTCATATCAATGATTGTTGGGTTGATTTTCAAATGTGTTGTCGTTAAGAAGAAAGGCCTGTTTCCCACACTTTGTTATGGTCAACACAGAGTGGAGTCCAATCATCAACACTTCCAGGTCAACAGAGATGGATGGGGATGTTCTATTTTGTTCATTCAACCTGAGATGATCACTCAGTATATACATATAACAACTGCCCAAGTTCAAATCAAAATTTTCTTTCTCCTAATCTTCCTAGATTTCCACCCTTCCTTCTAGAAGTATGTCATCCCTTTTCTGAATACCCATAGCACTTTTCCTATATGTCATCAATCATATTTTTATTATTTAAAAAAAATTATGACACTTTCCCTCCTTGTTCATATTTCATTTCCTCTACTACTCTAGACCCATTGAACCAGAGTCTAAGGGGCATCTGTAGTTATTAAAAAGACTTATGGTCCATATGTAGTGCCAGGGCCACCTGTGTGAAAGGCAGGAATCATACATGTAAGTCACGTGTCCCTCGAGGGACAGTAGACCCAGCAGTGAAGAAACCAGGTGCTGGTGTGCCAGGCCACCCATACTCACAGCCCAGCTCTGACACTTACAAGTTAGGCCTTGGGCAATCACTCAACCAATGTGAACTTAAAGCGTGAATGAGGAGATAGTAATAGAACATATTGTCCCCCTATGGCAGCCTGTGCCCAGGAGCTGCTTCCTAGTTAAATATTACAAAAATATACATACTGGGACTTCCCTGGTGGTCCAGTGGCTAAGAGTCTGTGCTCCCAATACCAGGGATCTGGCTTTGATCTCTAGTCAGGAAAATAGATCCCACATGCCCCAACTAAAGATCGTACCTGCTGCAACTGAGACCTGGTTCAGCCAAATAAATAAATTAAATAAATAAAGATAAATGTTAAAAAGAAACCATAAAGATACAATTTCATTACTGTGAAGCACAACCACATGCATAGACTTTTATCACTTATTTCTCAAGGGACTTAGAGGACTAATTGATTTAGATTCATAAACCAGAGCCCTTTGTGATCCTTACAAAGCCTGTATACTAATGTTGCTTAGTCCCTAGGTTGTCATGTCCAACTTTTAGCAACCCATGCACTGCAGCATGCCAGGCCTCCTTATCTCTCACCGTCTCCTGGAGTTTGCCCAAATTCATGTCCATTGCATTAGCAATGTCATCCAGCCATCTCATCCTCTGACACCCTCTTCTGTGACCCTTACAAAGCCTATACAATAATGTTATTGTCTTTTAGTCCCTAAATTGTTGTGTCTGACTCTTTTGAGACCCCATGGATTGTAGCCCGCTAGCCTGGCATGCTGCGATTCATGGGGTTGCAGAGTCAGACACGTCTGAGCGACTGAACTGAACTGAACTGAACTGAGGCTCCTCTGTGCATGGAATTTCCCAGGTAAGAATACTGGATGAAGTACATGCATTATTTTATTTTTATGTTTTTACAATAATTGACCACTTTTTTCTCTCGGTGGGAAAGTTCATTCAGGGACACGTAATTGTTGTCAATGAGCAGCAAGCACTGGACATTTATAAAGACTTCACTGATTCAATCACGTTGTGGGTTGAGAGTCCCTGAGCAGAGGAACTTTCACGGTTTATTTCTCAGTGACGTGTGACAAACTGGAACCTTAACAGAAGCCTCAGGTGACTGAGACCAGAGGGTGCACAGACCAGACATGAGGATGCCATGGGCACGAGATTTACATTAACACAGATGGGTGAAGGATTCAAATTTATTTTTACTTTTCCTACAACTTGTATATTTTGGTCCCTAAACTGGGTTTTTCATATGTTACACCTTGTTTAATTATCAGGGAGTAAGACAACCAAGGGTAGTATCTTTAAGCAAAGATCAGTGTTAGCTAGGGCAATTGCTCTTTGCAAAGATAGCCACAGTAATCTCTTTGCTATGTGACCCTGCTATTTCTCCCACAAAGAGGTGGAGTCTACTTATCCATCCTTTGAATTTAGGCTGGCCTGGTGACTTGGCCTGATAAAAGAATACAGCGGCAGTAATATTTTGCAGCTTCTGAGCCTAGACTTCAATAAGCCTTGTAGCTTCGGCCCTTACCGTCTCTGCAGTGTGTACAACTTCACACTGCATGGGAATAAGCCTGAACTGGCTTGCTAGATGCTGTAGGCACACAACCTAGCTAAAAGAACACACCATTGTGGACAACTATACTTCAGTAAACAAAATATAAATAAAATTCCCAAATTTAAAAATAAGAAGAACAGATTCAGCAACTACAAATGTGTGTAAAGACACTCATATAGCTCAAACAACTCATTCACAGACAGAAAGGAACGTGAGTTCTTAAACTCAGATTTCCAGACATCTTTTCCATGGACCCTACTCCTTGGTTATCTCCATCTTCTACAAGGGGCAGACTGGGTTTCAGAAACTTGCTTGAGATCGTTTAGACTGAGCAAGGCTCTAACTGGAGGTTTGCTGCTGCTGCTGCTGCTGCTAAGTCGCTTCAGCCGTGTCCGACTCTGTGAGACCCCATAGATGGCAGCCCACCAGGCTCCCCCATCCCTGGGATTCTCCAGGCAAGAACACTGGAGTGGGTTGCCATTTCCTTCTCCAATGCATGAAAGTGAAAAGTGAAAATGAAGTCGCTCAGTCATGTCCAACTCTTAGCGACCCCATGGACTGCAGCCTACCAGGCTCCTCCATCCATGGGATTTTCCAGGCAAGAGTACTGGAGTGAGGTGCCACTGCCTTCTCCGAACCAGAGGTTTACTGAATCTAAATCCGGATTGTTCTAAATCTGGATTGTTCACCCTTGCCAGTGATGTTTGGGAACTGGTAACTCTGTTGAGTTAAAGCTCAACCACGGGAAAATTACACACGACAGGCATGTCATTGCCCATTTACCATCGCTGTAAAGTAAGATTCAGGATTAATTTTTAACAAGTGAAATCGCCTATGCTTTAACATTCTTTTAGAAACCCTTACACTCAAATGTTAGAAAAACAATGGCTTTCTTTCTTCAGCAACCCCCAGAAAAGGAATGAATTTCCCCTTGTTGTTGCAGAGGTACAGAAGTTAGACTCAAAAGTTGGACATGGCAGGAGGTAGACTAGCTTATACAGTTTTAATGTTTTTGTTGTTGTTGTTATTAACCTAATTTCTGTCACAAAATTAGCACCTCCTGTCCTAAGGTGTCCAGAATCTCACAGATAGGACTCCAGGACTGGTCAAGAGGCTGTGGGTAAAAAAAAAAAAAAAAAAAAAGAGGCTGTGTCATCTGACATCCCAGATTTCTATAAGGAGTTTATAAAAGCTGAGGTCCTTGAACTTAAGTGAGGATTACTGCTTTTACTGACTCTGAAAAATCTTGTCCCCAAAGAGAAGACCTGTTGTATTTGTTTCCCAAACACCCCAAACATTTGTTCCTTTAAAACCCTTTTAGAACATAAAGAACACTTATTTTGACTAGGTAATCTGGCAACTGCAATCACCAGCCCTTCATATGTGCACATTACAGTACCAAAGATATCGTGGTAGGATCTTTAGGGGTCTTGAATATCCTTGGCCAAATGTCTTCAGTGTTGGGGAGACAGGCTTCTACAAGAGCAAAAGCCTCCTGTGGGTTTTTTCCATTTCAATTTTCTCACTTATGTCAAAGTAAGAAGAAGTAAGGTGGGGGAGGGTGGGAAAGAAAGAAAGAGGTACTGGTCCTTGTGGGTATGCCAGGCACTGAGCTAAGCACTTTGCCAAAGTTGATCTTCAGTCTTCCGGACAACCAAAGCTAGTTCAATTCTCCTTACTTTGCAGACAGGTACATGGAAGCTCTGAGAGGTTAAGCTGCCTGGGCCCCATTGCTAAAAGGGGTTAGCTGGCTCTAAAGCCCCCACCTCCCTCTCCCTCCACCAGCCCCCCTGGAAGTAAGTAGCTCAGTCTCTCTCCCGGAGTCCAAAAGAATCATATATCAGCATTCTTAAGCCACGTAGGCTATGTCATACATGCACACCCTAGCCACCTCAGGAGGCCCTGAAGGAAGGGAAAACAGTGCTCCAATTCAGCAGAAAGCCCACTGGGCTGACCAAATGCCCTTCTCTGCTCTGAATTCCAGTTTGCCCACTTGTAAATAAAGGGCGTTGGACTAGTTGCTTTCTTAGGCCTTATTTCTAGCTCTTAAAGATGCCCACAGATAGAGAACAGACTTGTGTTTGTCATGGGGAAGGAGGAGAGGGAAGGACTGTGGGAGTTTGTGATTAGCAGATGTAAACTATTATACATGGGATTCCCCAACGGCTCAGGGGTAAAGAATCTGCCTGCAGTGTAGGAGATGCAGGAGATGCAGCTTTGATTCCTGGGTTGGGAATATCCCCTGGAAATTATTATATATAGAATGGTTAAACAAGGCTCTCCTGTGTAGCACAGGAAACTATACTCAATATCCTGCGATCAACCATATTGGAAAAAAAATGAAAAAAGAATGTCTATATGTATGTTTAAAGTATGAGTCACTTTGTTGTAGACTGACACAACATTATAAATCAATAGAAAAATTAAATTAAAAAATGTGCATGGAATCATTCATAGAAATGATTACCTGAGTGATGTGTTAAGGAGTTTCTTTCAATAGCAGAGAATCCCTACCTCTGTGAGTTGTATTTTCGATCTTTTTTTTTCATGTGCATATTTGATGGGAGTAGAAAGTGTGAGAGTGAGGACCTTTATTTATTCCCGGGGTGTCTTTGGCATAAATAGGAACTGAGTGAGAGCTTCCCCAACACAGGAGCATCACAGACGCCTCCCCCTGAGGGTGTGAGCAGAGCCCCACTCAGCCTTTGCTGAGAAGATAGCAGCCTGCCAGGCGGGGTGAGAGGTGACAGGGAACGTGGTGGGAGACAGCTAGAAGAGCAGTGTCACAAGATGCTGGTTAGTGTGGACCCCAACTTCAGAGTGTGATGGTGGGTAAGATGCGGCTCTTCCAGCCTCTACTTAGCTCTGAAAGGACGCATTTGGGCAGACAGATGACCAGGGAACCTAATAAGATGGCTTGTGCATGATCATATAACTTGACTCATTGGTCATGGACTTCAGTTGTTTATGGCTAGATTTAAATGTATGCCCTTTGGACCTTCTTTCAGCCTCATAAATCATCTTGGGCTATTCTAGTTCATCTTGTAACTATGTGTCTATGAATGAACTACCTTATGGATTGATTACCTAATCCAAGATTCCAATCCCATGGTTTCCAACCCTAGGAAAGAATAGATTTTTTGAGCAGAAGGGTGTTACTTGGGAAGGTGCAGAGAGCCTACTGAAAAATTCCTTGAATTAGACAAAAACAGCTTTGTGGAAATTATCTGCACGTTACTGAGCATAGGGTTCACTACCCCTCACAGACAATCAAGGTAACTGGTCTGGATTTAAGAACCCAGTCTCAAGAAGACTACAGAAAAATACTAAGCTCAGCTCTTCCCACAGTGCTCAGCCCAAGTTCCAAGTCTTCTAGGCTGAGAACCTTTAACGAGTCACAGCCAGCTGAGAGGCATAGCTTGAAATGGACCATAGGTCTTTAGCACTTGGAAAGCATTTTCATTAAACCTGTTAACTAGATGCTAGTCCATGCTCCTGACAAATCCAAGAATCCTTTCCAGAGCATCCCTGACCAATGGTTGTTCTTTGTTTCAACCTTTACAGCAAACAGAAATACACTGCTTTGATGCGACAGCCCATTTTTGTACAGCAATTAGTTCCAAAGTTATACCATGACAGCATTCTCTCTATATCCAAGTAAAGGATGTCTATCATTCACTTGTATCAAGCTTTCTAGGGGAGGAACTGTCTCCTTTCAAGTCTATCAGGATTGTTGGCTACAAGAAACAGAAACAGGCTCTGGTTGTATCATGTAAAAAGGCACTATACTGAAGAGATACTAGGGCTCACAAAACAAAAGGGAGACTGAAGGAATGAGGCTGGGCAACAGGCAAGATCCGCAGTCAAGATCATATTTCAGTAACAGTCTGGGTCATGTTTAGGTGCTCTGACTGCCTGACCTGCACGTGTTTTCTCGATCTATACTCATTCACTAAAGATTCCAAGTCCTAAGAGCAAGTGTGTGATTGGTTAAAGCTCAAGGCATGTGGTTTAGACTTGGAAAACATACAAAGGAGTGACCATAAAACCTTAATCACTGAGCTCTCCAAGTATATCCACATGGCTTACTTCTTTGTAGCCTAATTATGCCCTATACAGACTAAATGCCCACTGCCTGTCTCTGGCAGAGAAACAGAGTACTCCTTCAGGAGGGTATTTTAGAAATGGAAAGAAATGAATTTTGTCATCAAATCCAGTTGTACCTTTCAGCTTGTTAATGCCAAGTATAACTTTACACTTCTATACCTGCACTAAAACACACCAGTATCACTTAATGAACTTTTTAATTGGCTCTTTAAAATAGTAGTGCAATCAGGCTCCTCATTTGATTCATGCCCAGAAATCTGCAGACAGGCTGAAAGGAAAAATGTGAATCACAGTTTAAATAGATGCTTTTCAACTACTTTGTAAGACAAACAGATGTATTAATTAGCACATACTTTAGGGCATGTTTTGTACTTGAAAGGAGAAAGGAGAACAGAGTATCATCTCACCAGAGGCAATAAGAAAGATTTGCGCTGTGATCCCAGAAACAAAATGGCATCTTGTTTTCAGAAATGCCTATTTCTGAGAACAATGAATTCAGGGGCTTAAAGTAGGGCTCTGGGGGCCTGAACAGACCAGAGAAGTGATCTCTGGATTCACGGAACAAGGAGGCTCTTGTCTAAAAAGTATAGAAGAGGCAGACCACAGCCTTAGTAATGTGGGGAAAAGCCTTTTAACATAGATACAGATGAAGAAATCCAATAGTCACAGAGCTAAGTAACACAATTGTGCTCTTATATGCCCAGAACTTACATATAGGAAGAGGGTGGAGGCAAAATTCTGGGTGGACATGATATTATACTAAGTGTATTTGGGATGATAGAGACAATGAAATCTCTACCTTGCTAGAGATTTGAAGGGGTCACAGGGACATAGACATGAACTTAGTATAGCATGTTTTTTTATTGTGGTAAATTCTTTTTTTTTTAACTGAAAGCTGAGACCAACACTTTTTCTTAAAATGATTATTATCTTGTGATTCTTTGTTGCTTTGAGTTTCTTTGGTATCCATCTCCACCCACCCAGGGTCATTGTTTAAGGCTCCTTGGAGTTCAGGAAGAATGCTTGGCATACAAGAGCTCTAGTTTGGGAAGGATTTGGAGGCCACATCTAGGGGTTTAGAAAGAGGATTGTGATTGATTAGCCATGTCTGGCATAGGCATTGGAACAGTAAGTGGCTGCATAGGTCATCTTTCAGCCAGAAGATACCTGCACCTAGGACCTTTAACTGTTACTCACAGTGAGAGCTTCAGTAGGAAAATAAAATGGAGATGGACTGGGACTTCCCTGGTTGTCCAGCAGTTAAGAATCTGCCTGTCAGTGTATAGGACACGGATGTGATCCCTGGTCAAGGAATATTCCACATGCCATGGGGCAACTAAGCCTGAGCATGACAACTGCTTAGCCTGCCTGCTCTAAAGCCTGTGCAACAAGGGGAGCCACCATAATGAGAGACGGGCATGCTGCATCTAGAGAGCAGCCTCCACTTGCCGCAGTTAGAGAAAGCCCAGCTGCAGCAATGAAGATCTAGTGCAGACAAAATTAAATAAATAAATTACAAACAATTTTTTAAAAAAAGAAGAAAAGATAGAGATAGACGAAGGAGATGGTCAGCTTCTCTGGGCTCTTGAAATTCTCTCTTTGCCCAGACTGCATATTTCTGCTATGGGCTGGCAGAATGCTGCTTGATGGAAAAGAAACACGATATTCTGAAGCTTCTGTGCATCTGATCATCCATATGTCCTGCTCACCTCTAGGCTCTTGTATCTACATGGTTTTTTAGCACAAGGAAGTAAATGATTTGTAAAAGGTCATTTCGTGCGTCCGTGCTTACTCGCTTCAGTCTTTGTGATTCCATGGACCGTAGCCCCCTAGGCTCCTCTGCCCACTGGATTTTTCAAGCAAGAATACTGGAGTGGGTTGCCATACCCTCCTCCAGGGGATTTTTCTGACCCAGGGGTCAAACCCATGTCTCCTGTGTCTCCTGCATTGCAGGCAGTTACTTTACCTCGGAGCCATCAGGGAAGCTCAAAAGAATATTAAGAGGATGCAAAAGGTATAGGAGAGTCATTGCCTACCCTTCCATATAGATAGCTTCTTACCCTCTAGGCTGTTTCTTAGAAAAATCATGGTTATCATGTTTGAAAAACCATGTTTATCTCTCATTTTGAGTAACAGGTAAAGGTCCTAGATGCAGATCTCTTTTGGCTGAGAGACAACACACACAACAAGTGAAACTGTGCAGACAAGGCTGCGATATGCCCTGGATTTCCAAATGCAGGCTGATGGATCCCGGTGCACTGACTGATGACCATGTAAGATGCTTGTTTTGCATATAGCTTCCTGGGTCTTTCCTTAGAACAAGTGAGTCAAAATCTCAGGCTTGAAATGTTTCCACAACGATTCTCTTGTGAACTGAGGATTGGAGAGCACAGTTTCTGATGGCTGAATCATAGTCCAAAAGTCTGAAAAAGGTGAACAAAACAGATAAAGTGTCAGAGACAAACATAAATTCCTCAATTTTACAGTAATAAGAGCTGGAGAAACCTAGCCTGACAACTGCATGTGTAATAAATTTGCCGTATTTCATTTTCTGTGAACTCAGGATGAGAAAGCTCTGAGACTCAGCCTCCCAAATAGCTGTGGCGGTGTTAGGCTAAATGCATATACACATCATATCCAGAGCAGGGAAAGGGATCTCCCTTTCCTAGTCTGTACTATTAGAACACAACTGGATTATATTCTTGATTTAATAGTAGTATTTGTTATTTTCAGTAGTAATATCCAGTAGCAGTAATGATTTTTTTTAATGAAGCACTTTACCGTTTACAAGCTTTCTGTGTCCAACATTCATTTTACCCTACATAAAAACTTCAGTTCAGCTGTGTGGATGGAATACAGCCCACTGATACATGTACAATTCAAACAGTTTGGGGGAATTTACAGACCGGAGGGGGCTTCCCAGGGGGCCCATTGGTAAAAAAAATTCCACCTGCCAATGCAGAAGACACAGGAGACTCGGGTTCAGTCCCCGGGTCGGGAAGATCCCCTCATGTAGGAAATGGCAACCAACTCTAATATTCTTGCCTGGAAAGTCTCATGGACAGAGGAGCGTGACAGGCTATAGTCCATGGGATTGCAAACAGTCAGACATGACTGAGCAACTAAGCACATATGCACAAACCAGAGGAATAATAGAGCTGAAAACCATGCCATCAGAAGAACTAGAGTTCCTTATCTTGGAGAAGAGGTAATAAGGCCTTGCGTATTGTCTCCCATGGCCTGGTGGGTTTCCATGGGGAGAGAGGATAGATTGCCATGGAGATCTCAGAAGACAGATCTGATCAATGGCAGAAATTACAGGGAAGCAGATATTGACCCATGCCTTGACCCAAGACATTTTTCTGTGGTCAAAGCTCTTTAAAAATGGAACCAATTGCCTCCAGGCAGAGGATGGAAAACAGTTTACTAGGAATGCACAAGGAAGAAATTTGGGATTGTTGAGCTCTCAACAATCAGAGACCTAGAGACCTCTCAGAGGTCCTAGAAAGAACTCTGGGTTGTGAAACCCAGGCTCAGCCAATCTTCTAATGGTCAGGGCTGCTGAAACAGCAGGTCTGGAGGCAAGGGTTGTGGTGGAGAATGGTGATGTTAGATGTGGGAGGCTCCCACTCTGCCCAAGTGGAGGAGAGTCTCACCTCTTGCCCTCTGACCTCTTGCAGGAGAATCTCATACCTTAAGCTGAGCTAGAGTATTGGGAGCATCCATATATCCCTTATGCTTCTCCTTTTCTGTTTAGTGAGCCCTGGTTTAGTCATAGAACCACAGATTCTCAGAGCTAGAGGGCACTTAGAGGTCACTGGGTTCAACCTGGCCACATTAAAAGCGAAAAAACAGTGAAATATGTGAATCACCAATACCATTAAATCTTGGAAGAGAATCTTAGGACCCTCTGGCCATGCCCCTTCATCTCCCTGTGACCTGAGAAGGGGAGTGCTTGCCCACCCTCACAGGCTGAGTGATAATGAGGCTGAAGCTGCAGCCCAGCCTCTCAGCACAGTGTTCTCGTTCATTCCACACATCACCTTCTGTCTCTACCTGGGAATCCTTTCTTTCTTTCCCACTGAGGACAGTAGCCTCTGCTGTAGGATGGACAGAGGCTGGAGCTGAGCTCACAGAGCACCCACCCCATTACACCCAGTGCCATCTTCACTGCAAGCCAAGCCTCGGGAAGATGTACCAGCAGGGTTCTTCAAGCATGAAGCAAAATGTCAGTGTTTTATAACCTGTAGCTCACATCACAGAGGTTTTAAAACAAAACAAAACAGACTAAACATTCTTCTGGGTAATTCTACTTATTAATCTATCCTCAGGTTAGTTTTATGTGTGTGTGTGTTGGAGACTAGAGTTAGTATTTTGAGTGGAAAACAGAATTTAGTGTAGAACAGAATTTATCATTATAATAGTTGAGGATTTTTAATGGACTGAGGAGAGAAACAGCATTTTGGCTATTTTTTTTTCTCCTTCCCTCCCTTCCTTCCTTTCTTCCTTTCCTCCTGAATTTTCCAGCTCAGGGCTGTAGGTGCTCTCCAGTTGAACGCGTGTCCTCGCTTTGAAGAGCTGGTACATACCGCTCTAATTTAAGGATGCTTTATTCTGCCTTTCAGCTTCTTGGCCTGTCTAAGAGCACAACTCTAAAGAACTGGGCCATCAGACACTCTTCTTTGTGAAAGTCTATACCCAAAGCCAGTGCAAAATCCCTCTTAAGTCTGACTCTCACACTCATTTGTTCTGAAGTTATTATCTCTGCAAGGTCTAGCATTTGCAGTCACAAATACCAGAGGTTACCAAATGCCTGGCCTGTTTCAAAATTTCTATTTGTGATTGCTCACTACTCTTTGAGAAATTTTCCTTTCTTCACTGGAATTTTCCATCGAGTACTCTACCCTAAAGGTGAATTTTTCTGGTGAGGAAATGTGAATATCCCATTTACAGACTTTTCTCTTTTTAAATCATGACTGCACTTGCCATTTATAGTGGGAAAAAATTTCCAAAATCAGAAAACCTGCCTGTCCCACATCTAATTGCCCTGGGAAGTGGCTCCTTAGGATAAGAATCAGTTTCCCCTAAGGTACTCAAGAAAGAGTTTGGAAATTAGTGATGTTACCTCCTGAGAAAATGGGATGAATGTGAGAGAGCAGGGGCCTCCTTGGGATGGAAGACCTGAGCTCATCTCCTGTTTTGTCCACTCTTTATAACCTAGATTGCTGGCTCTACTATGTGTAAGAAATGTGACCTTGAGCTTAAGTGACTTAACCTCTCTGTACTTCATGCGGTGATAAGGCTGCTCCAAACCTCATAGGATAGTTATGAGGAATAAATGAGTATCTAGATCTGAAGCATGGTGAGAGGGCTTCCTTGGTAACAGAAGAGCTAACGCAGAGGACTGGAGACTGGCATGAGTTGCCTGTGTGAGAGACAGGACAATGAGAAGAAAAGCCGTCTGATCTGGGCGGGGCTACAGCAAAGGCAGTGGGGCGACAGGCAGCCAGGACCGGCCACTGACGACCTTGGGAATATTAGGCCAACCAAGGGTGTGTCTGAAAGCTGGAATTCTCTCTTCTCAAATGAAGAAATGGAATTCACAGCTGGGAATAGAGAGAGGGATCAACTATTGTTTTAGCAAGTAGACCACATAACAAATTACCAGATTTGCAAAGAGCATTGGCCCGGAAGACAGGAGCCCTCAAGTGTCTCAGCATGCTGGAAACCTGCTATTTGACTGTGACAAGTAAGTGGGCAAGTAACTCGCTCCTTCCAAGGCTCACTTTCCCCTCTGTTTCCTAATAAAATAAGTGGGGCTAGATTACTAGATTTTCTCCTCTGGTTCTGACATTCTGTGATTCTAATTTGTGAGCATTCTTTTTAGGGCTTAACAAGGAGAGAAAAGACTATGCTGAATGGCAATCTAAAAAAAAAAAAGGAAAGAAAAAGGAAACCCTTCAGATCTAATAAAACCAATGCTCTCTGCACCATTTCTAGCAATCCCTGGCAAGTGTTTCATAACAGTAGCAGCTTGCTTACCCCTTATGGAATATTTGTAGAAAGAGAGGTACAGATTGTGAGCAGGAAGACACTTGAGATGTTGAATATCTTTGAATGTCTGATAAGAAAAGGGAAAGGAAGAAATGGCATTTGATGGTAATTTTATTCATTCAATAAGCATATGTCAAGTGCACACTGTGAGCCTGTGCAGCCTGCCCACGTGAATCCTACTTGGTTTGGGTCCTCAAGAAGTCACAGTTTAGTGTAGGAGACAGACATACAATAAAAAATCAACTCTGTAGACTTAGCGAAAAAAGAGCTGGAGAAAGAAGGGATTCATCCCAACTGGGGGACCTAGGAAAGACTTCACACAAGGTGATGTTGAGTTGGCCTATAAATGATGAGTAAGGTTTTGATAGCTGGAGAGTGAGGAAAGGGGGCATTCCAGGCTGAGATAATGGCATGAATAAAGGATTGCAAGTGGGAAAGTCTGGGTATTTTTAGGGCACATTGCTGAAACAGCAGCATGGGAGATCTCAGAGAAATGGCTAGAAAAGAAGGGATGTTCTTTGTTGTTTGTTTTTTAGTTGCTTTAAATGAAATTAACTTACTTATGGTTCTTAATAGAGAATTCTACCCAGTATTCATTTGAGGGACAGACAGTCACTGATCAAATGCTTGGAAATATAATATCCATATTTAATAATCCAGCCAAGGCATGATCTGCAAGTTTGCAGTATAGAAACCTATGGAAATCACTGATATTCTCAAGAAATGGAGATCGGTTTTCTTTCTTTGGCTTTCTATTAAGAGCAAGAAATCAATTGTGCTCAGAGTGGCCATATAGGGACTCAGTGATTATGGTGAGGGGACTTGGACATGTCAGTTTATATCTCTGGGTCCCTCTACATGAATGACCTGCAATGAGTTCAGGATGATTTTCAAAAAATAAAGATTATGGGGCCACATATTCAAAGCTCATTTGACCCTGTCACAAATGAACTCTATGACTTTAGGCCCATTCAACTGACCTTTTGTTGTTTCAGCTTCTTCCTCAGAAAGCGGTGACAAAGCTCTGGTGCCCCGAGTCACTGGGGACACTGGGGGTGGGGGTGTGAGGAACCCTGGAGTGGAAGCCAGGAGCCTAGTCTTTGAGGAGCCCAGCCTAGTGGCCCCATGCAGTCCTTAGTCTCCAGTAGCCCTGAATATAGGCAGCTCTTCTTGTTCTAAGAGTAGCGATAGCAGTGCTACCTACCTCATAGGCTTGCCTGAAAATAAAACAAGATTATGGATGAGTAATAAAACCATAATGAGACTACAGAAATTTAAGTGATGATACATGATGATTTTAAAGTTAGCTAATTTATATAACACATAATTTTTTAAAATAGTTAAAAGACAGACTTGGAGTACATTTCACCAGAATGCAAGTTTACCAGCCAAATCACATATATTTAGTACCAAATTCACCTTTAATGCAACAATGAGAAAAATTTTAGGGTGGAAGATTGGAATATAAGATTTTTTTTGAAGAAATACTATTATTATTATTTTGAAAAAAAAAAGTAAGATGCAAAAGCACCTATTTAGGTCTAGTTTAGGACCTGGGTTGGATGGTGCCTTGGAAATGGTCCCTTTGACTCACTGGAAAAGACCCTGATGCTGGGAAGGATTGAAGGTGGGAGGAGAAGGGGATGACAGAGGATGAGATGGTTGGATGGCATCACCAACTCGATGGACATGAGTTTGAGTAAGCTCTGGGAGTTGATGATGGACAGTGCAGTCCATGGGGTTGCAGAGTCAGACACGAGCGAGTGACTGAACCGAACTGACTTAGAGCATCATTTGCACAGAGGGAGGCCAGTCCTTCAAGGAGATCCAGTCTCCCTGGGGACAGTTTTCAAGTTTGAAAGATTCTTTCTTGTGCAGAGGTTTTAGAATTTTAGAAATTCAGAAAGGAAAGTGCCCCTGGAATTCACTTAAGCCCATTCCCCAGAGCACACAGAAATACCTTCTATAACCCAGCTCCAGGGGCATGGATGGGTTTCTCAGCCCTCCAAGGAGAAAGCCATGGCATTATTGAGCAGGCTTAACTGAAAGAAAAGATGTGCTTCTTTCTTGGCCTAGGTTCTCTGAGACCACTGTTGACTGTGTGGTCTTAGGCCCAATTAATATTGATATTTGGAATTTTAAGTTTACAAGGCCTACCTGCCTTAGATTTGATTACCCTCCAGATACATGGAAACCCAGAATTATCTGAATTAAAAAATTTTTTTAATTGGAATATAATTGCTTTACAATACTGTATTTGTTTCTGCTGCACAACAGCATGAATCAGCTATGTGTATACACATACCCCTTCTCTCTTGAGCCTCTCTCCACCGTCCCCCATCCCAGCCCTCTAGGTGATCACATGAAACTGAGCTGAGCTCCCTGTGCTATTCAGCAGCTTCCCTCCAGCTAACTATTTTACGCATGGTAGTGTACATATGTCAAGGCTGCCCTCTCAATTCATCCCACTTTCTCCTTCCATCCCTGTACACAAGTCCACTCTTTACATCTGCATCTCTATTTTTGAGTTACTTTTTTTTTTTTCAGCTAATCGTTCCCAGTTCCTTCAGGGGTTCCTTATTGCACCCTTTCCCCAGTCCTTTCCTCACTTTGGGTCCTATCTCTCAATGTCTGGCTTAACTGTCTCTCCCTTCATCTCTTCTTGAGTGAGTGAGTCCTCCCACTCATGGAAGCCTTTTCTTCAAGGCACTTTCTCTGACCACCCCCCGCCTTAGAAACAAGGCTCCTACACTCAGAACCTGGTCATACTCTACTATCTACCCATCTTCATTTTCTGCCTTGTCTACATTTCTATGGCTATATAATGAAAGAAAAGGTCACAATTTCTTGTTACTGACCTACATTTTGGGGAGTGTTAAAAGTCATCATTTACCTTCAGCCTGAAGAGTGTACGACCTTCTCTATTCATCAGCCTTGACTAATTAAATTACTGTTTACATCCATGAGGGGATGTTGGAAAAGAGACATCGTTCCCTGACTTACTGGTAGAAGAAAATTATATGGAGTGGCTGCTATTATTTGAGTGGTCCCGTGCTGTCGCAAGCACAAACCAGAAGACATAGGTCTCAGCAGATGGACAATCTTGGGTCTGCCGCTTAACCTTCTTGTACTTCATTTTATTTCACCTCTAGGATGTGAATAATAATATCCTCAAGACAGAGCTGTCTTGAGCATCAAATGAGGTGCTATGTGACAGTGCCTGGCTTACAGGAGCTGCTCCATAATGTGAGATGAAGCCAAGTAGAGTAGAATTGCAATTCACTGTGACCCATTAAATTAGAGAAGTTGACGTGAATGTGCAGGATTATGCCTAATTGAGGGAAAGTGAGCTTTCTGACAGAAGAAGAGTAAACAAACTGTTATACGAGAAGGGAGGATGACTGCTTAAGCTCAAAATAAATATCAGAGTGCTATACAAATATCAGGAGGTATTATGCAAAGAATGCAAAAATCGGAAATTAGCATAAGTTAATATTAATTAGCAACACATTATTATTAAAACTCTTTAGACCTTGTTTACTGTCCTTTGTCTCAACACTATAACTGAGTAACCTTAAGCAAAACCATATATATTGGAGCTGCACTTTTCTCATGTGCAAATTCTAGATTTGCAAGATTTGTTTGGAAGAAGTGATCTCTAAGATCTCATCAGCTCTAAAATCCTTAGACTCTAGCAGTTTTAACTCAGTGCAAAAATTCTTAGATTAAAAGAAAAATATATATATTTAACCACTGCATTTATGTGCAACGAGCATTGGGAAATCCTACGCAAGAGCTATCTCAATACCAGCCATCAGGCATCAGAAAGGATATTACTGTAAGGCTGGAGGTATGGGGGTGTGTGTGACAAGCTTTCTTCCATTCCCATTGAAGGCAGAGCCAAAGCAAACTCACTTTGATTGCATAAGGGAAGTCTTTCCAACTATCTGGGGTGTGTAACCCAGAAACAATTACCAAAGAGATCTTGGGAAATCTGATCTTTAAGAAGAGCAGAGCAAAGGGCTTCAGCAAATGGCTTTCTGAAAGTCTTCCTAGCCCACTGGCGCTCACACACATACAACTCTGTGCTTGGTTGGCTGTGAGGCATCTCCCAACTCTATATCCTGGCTTGGTTCAAGTTCTTCTCACTTTCACTCAATGTTACTAGGGAATGTGACTCAGAGCCAGATGGGGTGAGCTGGATTCCTAATTGCTCAACATTTTTTTAATAAGCAGTTAGATGACACTGTGTGTGTGGTGCTAACGTGCTTCACAGTGAGTTTCATTAGCTGCTCCTTGTAATTATTTTGAAGAGTGTTTGTTGTTTCCCCATTTTTAAAGATAGAAATACTGACAACCAGAGATACGAGTGCAAAATCAAAGATGGCACTGGAATGCATAACTTCCCAAGCCTGAACCCTTAACTTGGTCTTTGACTATCCATGCTACTTTCCCAAGAGGACTATTTTTAAGGAAGTCCTCTTAAATCCTAATAGATATACCCATTTAACAAATAGGGAAAATGGATCATAAGCATCTCAAGGGTAGGAAAATGAATAATCTATATACCAGAGTCCTTTAGTATGCTTATCCCAGATCTAGAAAGGGAATGTAGAAAATCCAGCCTAATGCTGTAAACATTTGATGTCACTAGAATCACTGGATAGAGGTAAACATGGTCTTTGACCTCTTCCAAAAGTTATGACCTGGGTGCACTGGACCATGGACCTGTGGGAGTATGTCCAATATGTCCTTCCTCAAAATCCCCAGGAAAAGAATCTGTTATGGGGTGGTATTCAGAGACCTAGGTTCTAGTCCTGACAATGCCATGAACTTCTATGGGAGCCTGGGCATGTTTCTTCTGACTCTGAGCCTCAGTTTCTTTCTCTGTGCTGAGACAAGTCTGTGGATGTTGATGGGTAGGAGTTTTGTTCAGTTTATGGGTGAACTGCCTCTTTCTGCTCTGGTGGCATCACCGTGGATGTATGAATGCCTCTGGGGCCATGTGCTATTTGTTGCAAGATGGGTCTCACAGCCTCTGGAGGACCACGAATACCAAGATCATCCAAGATTATCAGACATGGCCAGGACCTCCATGCCACATACAGAATGGGTATTCAGCAAGTGTCCATTATGGGAATGCGTTGGGCCCAGCTGTGGCAACAAAGGGCTGAGAAACAGTGGTTTGGACAAGATAGAAATATATCTCTCTGCATCTGAATGATAGGCCTCACAAAGATGTCCTTGTCCTAATCGCCACAGTCTGTGAATATCTTAGGTCATGTGTCCACAACTTGTGAATATCTTAGGTTATGTGGCCTGGGGGAATTAGGAAGGCAACTGGAACTAAGTTTTCTAATATACTAACCTTAAAAAATGGAGATTATCCTGAATTATCTAGATGTAATCCCAAGGATCTATAATAGCAGGAAAGAAAATTGGAAGAGAGAACCAGAGTGATGGCAGCAGGATAAGGAATGGCCATGACCCAAGGAATGTGGGCAAAATTTCCCTTAAGCTTCCAGAAAGGAGTACACCCTGCTGACACTTTGGTCTTGCCCAGTGAGATCCCTGTCAAGACTTCTGATCTACAGAACAGAATGGGGGAAAATAGATTGTGTTGTTTTAAGTCAGTAAATTTGGAGCAAGTTGTCAGAGTAGCAATCGGAAACTAATACAGTCCCATGAATCAGGGAGCCAGACTCCCTCTCTCTTGTTATGCTAATGTGTGACTTTCATTCTCAAGGACACCTCAGGGACAAAGATGGCTGCTGGAGTTCCAACAATTATATCTGCAGTCTGATTAGAAGAAAGATGAAGAGGGGGAAAAGTTCTTCCTCTAAAAGGAGAGTTTGTGGAAGTCACACATACATCTTGGTGACTAGGACTTAGTCACTTGGGCACATCAAGTGACAGGACAGGCTGGGAAATTCAGCTGACTGATTCCGTGGCCGGTCAAAAACCAGGGCAACTTACTGAAAAGGAGTTGCTAGATGTTTGAAAGCAACTAACAAATTCTGGCATGATAAAAACAGTCCTGTTTGCTCTCTCAAAAACCATTTTTTAAGGAAACAAGCTCTACTCTCAAAACTTGCTTCTGATGCATAGTTCTACTCTCAAAACAAACAGGCTCTCAAGGTGTCAGTTACTTGTCTTCTAACCCTTTCATTTTGGCCTAATACACAGTCTCAGTCTTCCTCTCCACTAAACTGCCTTTCAGAGCTTCACTTTCTGCCCCATCTTTATTCAGGAAGAGACTTGTCCTCTCTTGTCTGGATTCTTTCTGAAGTATTTGGCACTCTGTCGAGGTAGACAGAGTAGATATAATTACCCCCAAAATTCCCCCTACCTGAGGAAAGTGAAGTGCTGGGAGGTGAAGTGACTTGCCCAGGATCCCAGCTGGTGCATGGCAGGGGAGCAGGGTTGAAAGGTGTTTGGCTGGGTGTCCGCTGCCTAACTGCACCAGAGTCCTTTTTCATTGCTAACCAGATCTCTGGGTGAGAAATAAATTTACTGATTATTTTCTGGGATAAGTTTTTTAACTTATCCAAAATCGTGGCAATATATAATCTATTATCTGTCATATCGAGCTCCAAACAGAGTAGAAAAGAGAGAAGAGATGGGAAACAAGGATGGGGTTAGCGGTAAGGGGGGCTTCTTCGTTTTCAGAATGTGTGCTGACATGCTAGTGTTCCCCCAGGGGGACTTCTCCATAAATCACCGCCCCACCCCCACCCATAGCACCAAAGTCTCCGTGTTTCCAGGCTAGAAACGTTGGGATTATATCTTGCTCCTCCCTCTCTTACCAGCTCCTTTACCTGTCCCCTCATTATGTAGTCATTGCAAAATCCTCTGGATTATAAATCAGCAGGCTTCTTGTATCCATGTCCTTCTTGTCATTCCCACCGCTGCTGTTCTTCTGTTTCACATTTCTGTGGCACCCCAAGGGTCTACCTCTCTCCTCTCTGTCCCTTCTTTTTTCCTGCAACGCTGTCAAACTAACTTTCTAAAATGTAGCTAATGGTTCCATCACTCAGAAAACTTCAGTGCTTTCCCCGTTACTCCAGAGTATATTCCAAACCCTGCCCTCCTCTGCTTTGCCAGCCCATGTTCACACTATGCCTTTTAAATGGAGTCCTCTATCTTTACCAACACTCAGTAGCCAAATCTTACACAGATCTTCAAAACTGGTACAATAGGCACTCTATCTATGAGACCTTCTTTAGTATCTGTCCCCATATATTCACTGAGGGAGTGATTGATCCCTTCTCCTCCATCGTGATCTTCAAATATTTTTTTTCTCTTTGTAATTGTACGTTTATTTGTATAATTATTTAGCTAAAATCTACTCCCTCCATTCCTTGTATAACTTCTGTAACGATATGCCCACCAGGCAAGGATGTGGAGAAAAAGAACCCCTAATACACTAGCACATTGGTGGAATATAAACTGTTACATCCACCATGGAAAACATTATGGAGTTTCCTCAGAAAACTAAAAATAGAACTACTGAGAGATCCAGCAATTCCACTCCTGGATTTCCTTGAAGAAAATGAAAACATTAATTTGAAAAGATACATGTATCCACTGTTCATATGGCCAGAGCAGCATTACTTACAATTGACAAGATGTGGCAGCAAACTAAATGTTCTTCAACAGATGAATGGAAAAAGAAAATGTGGTATGTATACACACACACACCACACACACACACATTCAGGAATATTACTCAGCCAGAAAAAGAATGACATCTTGCAGCTCGCAACAGTATGGATGGACTTAGAGGGCACCACACTTAGTGAAATAAGTCAGACAGAGAAAGGCAAACATGGTACGCTATCATTTATATGTGGAATCTAAAAAATAAAACAAACGAATTAACAAGACAGAAATTGACTCATAAATGCCGAGAATATACTAGTGGTTATCAATGGGGATAGGGAAAGAGGAAGGGGCCAGAAACAGGTAGGGGATTAAGAGGCACCAACTACTATGTACAAAATAAACAAACTACAAGGATATATTGTATTTCACAGGGGATATAAGCAGTATTTTACAATACCTTTAAAGTATTATCTATAAAAATATTGAATCACTTTAAGAAAAGAAGACAAGCTCACCATTGTATGATCAGAGCACAGTGCTTGCAAATTTTAGGTACTCCAAAAATCTTTTATGAATGAATGAGTGCATCAGTTAGGTTAGTTCCCATGGTTCCTGGTTATATTTGTATGTCTAGAATATTTATATAAGTAAACATATATACTATACACATATATAGATTTCTATAGATACAGATATATCTACCTCTATAGATACAGGGATATCTTAACACACCACACTGCACACCCTACTACCCACCAACTAACAAAATAACCAACAAAGTAATAATCAAAATCATTCTTAACCAGAAACGCAAGTGGGGAGCAATTCAGTATGTTTATTTTATTTTATTTCACTGAGCTGAGAGGCTTGTGGGATCTTAGTTCCCTGACCAGGGATCGAACCCAGGTCCTGGCAGTGAAACAGGCAAGTCCTAACCACTGGACTGCAAAGGAAGTCCCAAATTTAACATATTTTGAATAGGAATGCTTTCTCACTCCCACCTCTTCTGTGCCTGCCCTGATGAGGGCTACCACATCCACTTTCTATGTTGGGATCAAGTTATTTGCAGCCATGCCTTTTACTGTCCAACCAGACCAAACTCTTAAAAAAACTGGACAGCATCTAACTTATCTCTGTGTCTCTATCCTCCAGCATCCTGGATGCATCAGGCATTCAGTAAGTGAATGACAAACCAACTAGATACACTGGAAGACTGCATGTTACAATTTGGGAAACACTGTTTTCTTCCCTTGCCCAGAGCAAAGGAATATTTAGAAGGGCCAACCCGAGCCTCGGCAAGAGAGAGCCCTTTTGATAAAGAGAATGCTTGGTTATACAAAAAAAAAAGTTTCAAAGCAAGGGCTAAACCTTTCAAAAGGCGAGCAGATGGCCCTGCAGGTAGTGTTCACTGACTAACTGGGAAGCTTTCAACTGCCCGAGCTAAAATTGGTGCTAGAGGCTAATGTATTGCTTGTCTTGCCTCATTAGAAAGTCTTTCTCTTTCTAAGATGTGTTTCAAGAAAAGAAGAAAGAGAAATGAAGGGGAGAAAAAAGACAGCTGCCAGGTCACCACTGGAGGGGAACAAGAGTCTAAAGTGTGTAGTTGAAGAACGACTGATCTGGCTCACCTTTCATCTCTTTTTATTACTACTTCACACTCCCATGTCAAGCTTCATTTCCTATTAGGATCCTTCCAGACAAAGGCACTTGCCTTTTTTTTTTTTTGCCTCCCCTAAGCTTTCCAAAAGCATTATGATCTCTTTGGCCAGGACCAGCTGAGCGGGGCCATGACCTCTCTCCTGCCACTCTGAGGAAGAACGTGGAAAGCAGAGGTGAGGGCAGGTGACCTTCCTTGCAGTGGGAGTAGGGAGAGCACTGCCCGCATTAGCATCGTAGAGAGAGACTGAGGTTCCGCTTCCCCACGCTGGCTTCAGAGCCTGGCTCACAGCGGCAGTCTGAAGCGGATGCTATAGGGGTATAGGAAAGATAGGTAGAAATAGTATTGTAGTTAATTTCCCATTCTACACACACACATGGAGGACATGGGGGGGGGGGCCAAAGCCACGGCAAGTGACAACAAAGAGTGGGTAACCCCAATTCCACGTCCACACACATCTGCTGAAGCAGGGCGTGGAGCTGGCTTGGGGTCTGGAAGAAACTAGCTTGGGAAGAAATGTTCGTTATCAACTTTTCACAGAATGGATGAGTGAGAATTGACCCATTTGTTCAGACAAAATGCAATTGTAAAGCTGTGATATTCTTCTTTATACTTGCAACTGCTGAACAAATGCTTAATTCAGGGTTGCTTGGCTATTGGTGTGTTGATGTTAAACTCACTTTTCTCCCCTCAGGGAATAACGTTGGATTAAAAGGCAGTTCAGTGCTTGCCAGAAGAATTGTGATAATCTGCTCAGGAGCGCTGGTCTCACCCTGAATTATCAAGCTCACTGGACCTCTGTTTTTTGAGTCACTGATGAGTAGAGGAGGCAATTATTTTAAATCGTGGCTTGGACTCTGGCTAGCGAAAGCATGTAGACTGTGTCAATTACCAATACCTGCCTCTCCTCATGGGAGATGGGAGCAGGAGTGGTGGCAGAGCAAGCGTCTCCTTCTCAGCATACCAGGGTGCCCACCTTAGGAGAACAGACTCAGCTGGGCCAGGGTGGTGTCCATGCATCCACAGACACATCACCCCGCCAGCGAAGGTCCTAGAGAAGATCTCTGATGAAAGCCAGGACCATCAGAAGAACCTAGGCAACCTCTATCCTGTCTTTGGCCATAGACCTGGCCTGAAATGACTTCCTCTTGTCTGGAGATAAGGGAAAAGAAAGAGCCCCAGTGGAAGCTCTTTTTAAAAATTCTATCATGTGAAAGAAGGACTACCTTGCGTTCAAGATATAGAGAGAGGATGCACATTTGGAAAGATGTACTGTTGGGCCAGCCTGATGTGCAGCTTTCTTGCATAAGGCTGTGACACCTGCAGCCAGCCCCTGCAGAGAAGCAAATGATATATGAGTTGGCATACCAGCTACTTTCACTGGGCAAGAGGCCCTCCTGTCCTTGGAGGCCCTTTATCTTCAGTTTTGCCTCTGTGCCGTCCCTATAGCACAGACCTTATATTCACGGTCCACTATGGTGGCTAAAGTTCCAGCCATCGTGTTAACATTCCAGGCAGCAGGACGGCAGAAGAAATGGAACACACTTGTTATCTTTCAAGCAAGGTTACCAGGAACTGCTATACAACACTCCCGCCTACATTCTATTGGTCAAATTTGATCATATGGCCACCCTCAGTTGCAAGAGATTCATTCTACTGACATATTCATTTAGTGATCCTTATCTTATTTAAATAAATGAGATCAGTCTGCTAGGTAATTTGCATTCTTGCTCAAATTACCTTGCATACTCAGGTGTACTTAGTTGTTTTTAATAGTTGAATGGTATGTGCCATTGAATGAATGTACCTTTATTGAATTAATCATCTAATATTTAAATAATCTTCTACCTTTCGTTTTTCACCAAACACAATAATTCCTGCAGTAAATATCCTTGATTATCTTTCTATTGTACTTCGTGAGCACTTTATTTTTTTTTTTGCTGTTTTCTGTCTAAGCCTGTTCTCCAAAAGTCAGAACTGAAGTAGAATTATGTTATTCTCCTTTCATAAGGAATCTCGTCTCAAGCAACATAAGTGAAAAGAGAGCAAAGCAGGGAAGGAGGGAGGGTCAATGTAAAAATGATTAATGATTATCGAGCTTCTCATTACTTTGTGATACTGATTGCTCAATAAATGTGATGGTACCCCAAGCAGCCTTAGAAACTGTATCTATGAACTACCCATTAATAGGGGGAGAAGAGAGGGCTTTATCTCCTGGCTTCTATCTCCCATGGGATTACTCCACAGAGTGTTAAATCTCATACACTTCTCACTAGAACATGAAGACAAAAATTTGTAAAACTATAGGTTGGTTTATGTGATTACCCACACAAAGATTGTTTCCTATTGCTTATGCAAGGAAGTTTAACGTCTTTAGCTGCAAACTTAAGGACCTTGTTCATTAACTGACTCCTATTGGAGTCTCCAGCATTATCTTCTCCTTTCATTTCAGTTCAGTTCAGTCACTCTGTCATGTCCGACTCTTTGCGACCCCATGAATCGCAGCACGCCAGGCCTCCCTGTCCTTCACCATCTCCCAGAGTTCACTCAAACTCACATCCATCAAGTCAGTGATGCCATCCAGCCATCTCATCCTCTGTCGGCCCCTTCTCCTCCTGCCCCCAGCCCCTCCCAGCATCAGAGTCTTTTCCAATGAGTCAATTCTTCGCATGAGGTAGCCAAAGTACTGGAGTTTCAGCTTGAGCATCATTCCTTCCAAAGAAATCCCAGGATTCATCTCCTTCAGAATGGACTGGTTGGATCTCCTTGCAGTCCAAGGGACTCTCAAGAGTCTTCTCCAACACCACAGTTCAAAAGCATCAATTCTTCAGTGCTCAGCTTTCTTCACAGTCCAATTCTCACATCCATACATGACCACAGGAAAAACCATAGCCTTGACTAGACGGACCTTTGTTGGCAAAGTAATGTCTCTGCTTTTGAATATGCTATCTAGGTTGGTCATAACTTTTCTTCCAAGGAGTAAGCGTCTTTTCATTTCATGGCTGCAGTCACCATCTGCAGTGATTTTGGAGCCCCAAAAGATAAAGTCTGACACTGTTTCCACGGTTTCCCCACCTATTTCCCATGAAGTGATGGGACCAGATGCCATGATCTTTGTTTTCTGAATGTTGAGCTTTAAGCCAACTTTTTCACTCTCCTCTTTCACTTTCTGCCATAAGGGTGGTGTCATCTGCATATCTGAGGTTATTTATATTTCTCCCAGCAATCTTGATTCCAGGTTGTGCTTCATCCAGCCCAGCATTTCCCATGATGTATTCTGCATATAAGTTAAATAAGCAGGGGGACAATATACAGCCTTGACATACTCCTTTTCCTATTTGGAACCAGTCTGTTGTTCCATGTCCAGTTCTAACTGTTGCTTCCTGACCTGCATATAAATTTCTCAAGAGGCAGGTCAGGTGGTCTGGTATTCCCATCTCTTTCAGAATTTTCCACAGTTTATTGTGATCCACACAGTCAAAGGCTTTGGCATAGTCAATAAAGCAGACATAGATATTTTTCTGGAACTCTTGCTTTTTTGATGATCCAGTGGATGTTGGCAATTTGATCTCTAGTTCCTCTGCCTTTTCTAAAATCATCTTGAACATTGGAAGTTCACGGTACATGTATTGCTGAAGCCTGGCTTGGAGAATTTTGAGCATTACTTTACTAGCGTGTGGGATGAGTTCAATTGTGCAGTAGTTTGAGCATTCTTTGGCATTGCCTTTCTTTGGGATTGGAATGAAAACTGACCTTTTCCAGTCCCGTGGCCACTGCTGAGTTTTCCAAATTTGCTGGCATATTGAGCGCA